>CANYCX010345136.1:0-28419 GCA_948193385.1 Breynia disticha f. nivosa | reverse complement strand
AATTGTAAAATTACATAAGAAGCTTAGTATAAATGTTTATTTGGTGTTCTTTAATTTTAATGTTAAGAATAATATGACCTTAATAAAAATATGCACTCTTGATTATTTTAATTATGTGATATAATTAAAAATAAGGTCTTTAGATTATTGAATTAATTAAAATCAAGAACTAAATTTTTATTATGCATGTATGATTAATGTGCATCGTCCTTAAAATTTGAAAAAATTGTTTGTGTTTAATTAGACGAGAAGATTAAACAAAACACAAATCAAAATTAGTTTAGGATTATGGATTTAAATTTTTTAATGTTTTTAAGATTACGGTCGTGTATGTAATTACATTCAAAATTTGAAAAACTTTTTTTGTTTTTTAATTAGACAAGATAGTTAAAGCAAAAATACAAAATCATTCTTGGATTAGGATTATGATGTTTGCTTTGTTTTATTTTTCATGAAATTTTATGATAATGAATTAATTCTATATAGCTTAGGTATACATATTAATAAATGAAATAAATTATATACATATGTTATTATATGATATGTTTTATTCCATATTGCATTTATATGTATATCATTTCTATAAGTTGTTTATATAATTTAATTGACTTGTAATCCACTTCACAGTGTATGATTTAATTGTTATACTTGTTAATTTTATTTATGCTTATAATAATTTAAACATGAGTATGGTTAATTTGGAACAGACATGTTCTTTTGATGGCACCAATAGAAAATCATGTCATGGAGGTTTGAAAATAATACTATTTTTTATTGATTCAATCTTGTCAAACATGAGTTTTATGAAACCAAATTAGATTATGAAAAACAAGACTATTATTGTTTGATGCAATTCTTTCTGAGTGTACAATTTTGATAACCTAGACAATCAACTATGAAAGCAGAAGGATTGTGATTAAGATGATACATTTCTATGTCATATGAACCTAGTAGTTAAAAGTTATGGTAAAGATAATGTGTTCCTCATCAAAATTGGTCTTAAAAATATGAGTTTTATAAATCTAATGCAAGTTATAACACAAGATTATTTTTTAACGCATGTTTTCAAAACATACATGAGTTTTCGTGACCTAGTTACACAATTTCATTAATCAACTTTGACAACAATAGAAAACTGGATTACATGTTCTTGTATAGTGTATTGTGAAGTTTGGTGCATTTAATGGGATTTAATTTGGATTTTTAAATAAGCTTGTGTGTTTTTCAAATAATGTTTAACTTTGTAGTGAAGACCTAAGATGGTGTCCAAGTGGTGAACCCATCCTATATAGACGTGTACAACTTGAAGGTGGAACCTTAAAGGCTATTTATAGGTTTATATATGATTGTTAGATATATGCACTGTGCATTTCATGGCTTTTAAAATAGGCCTATATGCCTCAAAGTTGTAATAGTATAATATTATTATTACACTTTATAATGAAGACCAAAGATGGAGCCCAAATGGTGGACCCAATCCATGTTGACTGTATAACCTATAAAGATGGAGCTTTAAAGATTAGTTCTAGGCTTATCTAGATAAGTCTTTAGCTCATGATTTGACACATTTAATCTATGCATTTGTACATATATGAATGCCAATGTTTTCATGTCTTAACAGTCGAGCAAAATAGGTTTAATACCAATGAATATTAAGTGTTGAAATTGTCTCCCTATTTTTGCAATTTGTCAAAGCATCAATCGTCTAAACACATGCACGTTTTGGATATTGGTGTGCATTAGATTATCTTCATGAGGCAAGGTTAGGCTAAGACTTTGTTGTGCCCTAACCTAAGTAAAAAAAGGATTATGCTCGATCGATGCATGCAAGTTTGGATTGGGCTTGATAAAAGGTGAGTCATTTTGTGCACCACCTTAGGTAATAAAAATGGGATGTTGTTCCAAATGCGAAAGCGTTAAGCCCATCTATCCTTTCTTCTTAAGTAACTTAACCTTATAAGTGTACAAATTAAAACATGACTATTAGATTGTTGTTAAAAAGTGGATCTTAGCCCCTAATGGAAACTAACCAAATCAATTATAGGATGTTAATTTGAATTCTATGACTTAAATTTGAGATGACTTTAATAAAGTTAAAGACTTTATCTAAACTTTGCTTATCATTTACTCAATTGTAGAAATGGATATAGATAATGTAAATAACATATGTTTGTGATCTATTTTAAAAATGGAAAGGTTAAGAAAAAAGTTCTTCAACAAGTTGAGACTCAATCTCAAGCTTTAGAAGAAGCTTAAGGTCCTAAAGGATGTTAATGAAAATGTCAAACTAGGCCCTAATGATAGGACGAATAATGCACATCTATTCTATTCATATTACAGCATATTTCCATTATATTGTTGTAGATAAAACGTGCAAATATTAGAGTTTTTATACATTTATGGTTTTATCTAGGTACGCTAAAAAGGCGGAGAATTTGCTACAATTCGGATGGAAAAGAAGGCACATCGAATGGAGCCATTTCAGAGGGAAAAATGAATGAGTAATTTGTTTGATTTGGGACACAATTCCTCTGCTAAAATATGTTTTATGATGATTCATTTGATCAATCATTTTGTGCAAACAAATAGTCACGAATGTACTTACTTAAATCACATTTTGAGCTTGAGAAAATTACACTCGTAAAAATTGAATTGGATGAAGAATTGTGGCCAAAAACCAAGTCAAGATCGTGACTAATCATAGTCACGAATTGAGACTAAAAATTAGCAAATCGTGACTCAACTTGAAGAGCCATTTTGACACAGGACCATAACAATGTTCGTGACTAGATGGGATCACGAATGGAGGGCTGTTTGGAGGCTCAAACGTGACTCAAAGAATAGAGATTGTTGGCAGAATTATTGTCACGATCGTGACTATCAATGATCACGAATGGAAGCTTCAAAATTGCAAACGTGACTCATTGAATTTTAGCAAAAAGTGGGCAGAAAGCACGCCACAAATGTGACTCTTGAGCGCCATGAATGTGGCTCTTGAGCGCCATGAATGTGGCTCTTGAGCACCACGAATTGGAGGCTGAATTATGCCATTTGTGACTCACTTTTTAGATGCTTTTTTTTGCCAGAACTTGGGTCACGAACTTGACCAATTTGAGTCACGAATGGAGAATTAGAAATGGCATTCGTGGTTCAACAAAATGGTCTAGACATGTCCTTGTTTTGAGTGGTTTAATTGGGGGCATTCTTGACACTTCACAAGGCCTGAATGGACGCATATAAATAGGGTTTGTGTAGGTCATTTTAGGGGTCTTTTGACCACATTTCGGCTGAAGGGAAAGGAGGCAAGAAGCAAGGGTTTTTTGTTCTTCTTTTCCTCTCCTTTATGTTTCTTTTCTTTACTTTGTTTTTGCACTTTCACCTAGCCATGTTAGGCTAGGGTCTTTATTGAGTTTTCCTTCATGTAAATAGATGACTGATGCTTGGTTTACTTAATGGATATCTTGAGGTTTTATTTGTTGAATGGCCCATCTTTACACTTGAATGGTTGTCTTTTTAATTGTGTTTCATGAATGATTGTATGGGCAATTATGGATGATTGCTTGAAGTGAACCTATTCTTTTGGAATAGAAAGAGCGAAGTAATTAATTAAACCTTGCAAATAATCTATAGTAGTAGTAGGCTAGGATTATATCTCATTGTGCTTTGATTAATCGACTGCTAATTTAGGATATTTAATTGCATTGTTCGATTATTCATTGCTAGTAATCCTATTCCAGAGTTGCAAAAGCCTAGGTTTAGGAAGAGTTAGGGCTTTGTTTGGATAGAAATATACCAAATGACCTTGATGTGTTCGATGACATCCCTAAGTGACTATTGCCTTGTCTAGTTTAGTGTATCACGAAAGTAGAACACTCACTTGTAACGCCCCAAAAAAGTCACCAAAATTTGGTTGGAAAATACAACATGAATCGTGCAGAAAACAGCGGGAAGTTGACAATTCTGTGGTTGTGAATAGCCACAAGAATGGCCAAGAGGCCATTCCCATGGCTGTTCAGCTGTGAACAGCCACAAGAACGGCCAGGAGGCCATTCCCATGACCGTTATGGGCGTCACAATTCAGATTAAAACGTGTGTTTTTCATTTTAAGAGAGAGAAACATTATTTCGACCCCAACTCATTCCAACTGACTCTCCTTCGTACCAAAACCTTCCCAAACACTTTCCAAACATTAAAAAATTCCTTCCTACATGTAAGGCTTTTAGTTTTCATCAAGGGAACATAACCTAGACGGGCCCTAGGGTTCTTGAACAGTTTCAGCAAGGTAAGCTTGTGTTCATCCGAAATTTGTGGGGTCAAATTTATGGATTTGTGTACAGTTTTGTTAGTTTGATGAAGTTTTTTAATGGTTTGTGGAAATAACCTAGTTTTGTAAGAATGGTAGAAGTTTTGGTGATTCTAGGGTTAGGAAATTTGGGGATTGCTGGAGAATTCGAATTTTAATAAGGAAATTAGTTTGAATATGTGTGTAATAAGTTAAATATGATTGAATGGTTGATTATATACGTGTTATGTTGCTTGGTTATGTATGATGATAATGTACTTTTGAGAATATGATAAATGGGTTGTGTATGGTTGTTTCTAATATGATGATGAGTTAGTTACGAGGTGTAGTCTTATGTTCAACATGTTCTCGTGGGAAAGTTATGATAAAAATTATATGAGGGATTATATGTACGCTTTGCCTATTTGATTATGTTAATGAAAATGCTCATATGTAGCGATGATTAATGCTTTGTGAACTTGATATGGTTTGGCTAATGTGAGCATGTTGTTAATAAATTGATTTTGAATTGTTAGGAATTTGAAAGGGTTTGTGTTGAAATGTTTAAGTATTAATAACTGAAATATTATGTATGCTATTTGGAATAAGAGTGGCCTAAATGTGTGCATTGAATGGTTGAAGTGTTAAGTGCCTGGTTTTCTACTTACCGTGTCCAGCAGGGCTGAATGGCCAAGGGAACAGCCAAGCTGGCCGTTTCCCATGGTCGTTCCTTATGTAAAGTTTGCCATGGGCAGGGCCAAATGGCCAGGGTGAACAGCCAAGCTGGCTGTTTCCCCGGTCCTAGTTGGTTAAAAATGATTCATCGAGAAGTGTTTGATTTGAATACGGGTCCCCTATTGATCAAAAACACTTAAAGACTTGCATTTGAGAACGTTAAGGTGTTATGTAAATGTCTCGTATGTATGAAAAGGATTTATGATTTATGTGGTGAAATGGAATATGAATGTTTGGTGATGTGTATGAAGAGGTGTTTTATGATTTATAAAATGTGTAATGTAATCGTGAACCGGATTATATATGCATAAAGGTTTGATTGACATGATTCATGCAATATGCTCATCTATGATTATATGTGGTTAAAGGCCTCTGGAAAATGTATTGCGTTGCATTCATTTCATGTCATGTGGCATTGTGAACATTTGCATTAGCACGTTTGTATGTTCATGCCTTGAGATTAAAATGGAGTTCTTGCCCAAGTTGTGATTAAAAGGGGGTTGTGCCCAAGTTTGAGAACGTAAGAGCTTGACTCTTGTCGTTATATGTTGAGACGGGAAAGTCCCCTAGTGATATTTGATATCGAGCGAGAGCTCGATGATTTGATATCGAGCTAGACCCGATGATTTGTTGCCGAGCAAGAGCTCGATGAAAAAAAAGGGGTTGTGCCCAAGTTTGAGAATGTAATAGCTTAACTGTTGTCGTTATATATTGAGAGGGGAAAGTCCCATAGTGATAATTGATGTCGAGCAAGAGATCAATGGATAAAGAGGGGCAGGTGCCCATATGCGCGTAAGGAGAGTGGATTCTCTCTTAGCATTTCATTCTCATACATTTTACATACATGACATCGATTGCATGAAAATGAACGTGTATGGATTATGGTTTTGATACGGGTTTGACTTATGAATGTCTAATATGAGTACTAGTGTTTATTTTGTGAATGGAGTATATGTTAATTTGTTATGCTTAAGGCATGAGTGATCATATAAGTTATTGCGATTGAATGTGGAATGATAGTATGTTGAGTGGTTCGATACAATAAGGATGTGTTTGGTTATATTAGGTAAGATATGGTTAAACGAAAATTAAAATGGTTGTTTCATGAATATGGATGAAAATGAGTAATAAGATGATTTGATTATGCTTTTGTTGTTTGTATGGTAGATTTATGGATGTGGTTATAAATGGATGTTGTATAAAGGAATCTTGCGAAATGATCGGAATGTTGTTGCTTGTGATAGGCTAATTGATATATTGTGTGACAATTGACGATTATGATTTGGGTATACTTGTAATTGTGTGGAGGTTAGGCCGTGTTTGGCCGAAGGTTCCCCTACGCATTTAGCATAACAACTATAGGGGCTCACTTATTGAGTATTTCTATATACTCACCCTTGTTTTGTTGTGTATATGTGTTCAGAGTGACAGGTATCATGGACGGAACAACTTTTCGGCAGGGCCAGCGGTGCGATACTTTTGAAAGGTCGAGCTCCTAGGGTTTTTGGTTATGTTGTTTATATGTTTGTACAACTATGATATTTGTGAGAATTTCAAACATGGCATGTAAAACGTTTTTCATTTGCTTCCGCGTTTTGATTCCTATTATGTATGAACAACTAGGTCTTTGGGAAATGGTTTGAAAACTTTATTCATAATGGTTTTCCCTCTTGTACTTAACCGTTTTGAAAAAAAATGGTGCTAAAATTGGTATTTATTCGAAAATGAATTTTACTAAAATTGGCGTCACATTTAGTGGTATCATAGCAGGGATATGAACTCCCTGTGGACTATGCCAGAAAAATGTTTTCAATGCATTCTTGGGTGTGAAACTAAGGTTTTGAAAATGGTGATTTCTAAATGTTGGAGCTAGTCGACCAGGTATCGTACGAGGCCGCCTGTAACACCACAGAAATTCGTCCATCTTAAAATGAAATAATGATTATGAAATGGGGATGTTAATTCATATTAATTGATGTTAGAAAATATTTAAATCATGTGAAATAATGTTTAAATGACGAGGGAAGAAAGTGTATATGGACATATGTAGGCCAGGAATCAAAAGAGAGACGAAACCATGAAGTAGTGCTGAAAAAGCCAAAATAACGTATGTTTATTGGTGCATAAACATGCGATATTCTTCCTAGAACATGAATAACATATGTTTAGCTTAAGAATAACGTATGTTATTCCATCTGCTTGCCTAGAATTTCATTTTTTATTAACGTACGTTAATTTCAAAATAAACATACGTTATTGGGGTCTTGACATGTCATTAAAAGGCCGAGAACAGCCATAATCGGGGGAAAAACACCCCCACACTCTCCAAATTCTCTCCCAACTTCCTAAACACATTCTTAAGCCTTCTGAAACACCAAACCTACCTACAAACACCTCAATTTCAATGGATTAATAGCAAATCTGCCTCTCTCATCAGAATCTTCCACATTAGAGTTTTGGAAGAAAGAGGAGGTAAAGTAACTCTTGATTCTAAGCTGGAAATTAAGTAAAAGTATGTGCATTTATTAGGGTTTTACTGGGTTTTCTTAGTAGTTCATGATTCCATAAACCTCTAACCTAAAAACACAAGATTTGGTGACATTTAAGGAATTAGGTTTTGTAGAAAATTTGGGGTTTTGGGGAAAATCAGTACAGAATGTTAAGATTAGATACATTGTATGCTAAACACTATTAAATTGGATTAAATGTGTGTAGGTATTTCTATTCAGGACCCGAATTGAGGATTGGGCGACAAATCAACCTTTGTATTCCGAGGTAAGTGCATTTCGACACTTACTCTGGCAATGGTTGCTTTGAATTGGTTAATTTGGGCTTTGAATTGCATTCCGAGGTATGTTTTAAATGTTTTATTTGGCATGAAATGGAGAAAATGTGTGTTTGAAAGAATGATATGCTTCGAATGTGCCCTTGAGAATGTTATGTTTGTATGGTACTTATTTGGCTTGTAAGGAAAATCTATGAGTTGAGCTTGGTATTTTGAAATATGTTAAGAAAGAAATGATTTAATATGACTTGCTTGTTTGTGAGAGGACTTAAGATGATGGATTATAATAGTGGATGCCAGTTGTTATGTCTTGTGTTTTGATGAATTAAAACTAAAATGATGCTTAGAATGTGAATGAACATATGTGTGGATATGTGTTTTGGTTATGTATGAGTTTGGTTGTAAGCTTTGTGAATATGATAATTGAGTTGTGTATGTTGAATTTTGGGTGTAATGATGAGTTGGTTATGAGGTGTAACTTTATGTTGAATATATGCTTATAAAATGGTATGGGTTGATGTGATGGATGACTTTTGTGTTTATCTTAAATAACCATGTCAAAAAAAGTGGAATAAGAAGGTGTATGTAATGTATGTTCTTTATGAAAGCGGGGTTTGTGCCCATGCATATTAATGATGTTAAATTGTGAAAGAAAGATTAATGTTTGACTTATAGTGCACCATGACATTTATTGCATTAGCATAGGCATTTCTCTATGTTCATGATGAGGGCCTCGTGGCCAATTACGCGTGAAGAGAGTGGACTCTCTCTTATATGAAAATAGGGCCTCGTGGCCAAATACGTGCGAAGAGAGTGGATCTCTCTTATGTATGAGAAAAAGAAATGAGGGCCTCGTGGCCACAGCGTAAACTATAAAACAAGGGCCTCATGGCCAATTATGCGCAAATAGAATGGAATTTCTCTTCAGATGTGAAGACTCCAGAGCATGGCATTGTATGTTGCATTTGGCATTTGTATACATATGCATTCATGATTCATTACCTTTGATTAGTGTGTTATGATTGAATGTAAGTGTGATGATGGTTAGTGTATGTGTATAAGCTATGTAAATGATGATTTGATGTTTGTGTTGTTGATTATGATTGTGGATCTAATATTGACTAAATGAGTTAATCATGTGTTGGATGAATGATTGTGGTGATTTGCGTGTATAAGAGAGTTGTATGAGTGATTTGAAGGTTGTTTGATATGCTAAGTATGGTGAAAAAATTGTATATATGCTATATAACTCGGAAATGGGCAGAATGTTCTGTGTTTAAATAATGTATGTTTATGTCAGGCATAAACATACGTTACCTTCATTAAACGTACATTAATTAGTAGCTGACATACGTTATTCATCCTAGAAAAGCATTGAAGAATAACGTATGTTAGGGAAATAATAAACCTACGTTAATCTAGTGCAGAAGCTTAATTTTGGCCTAGATAATATGCTAATGGTTATCCAACTTTAGCTAAAGTTCTAGGAAGATTTCCTTAACACATAAAACACTTAAAAGGTTGAATTTAACATGGTAACGGTGAGCCATGAGGGAATTGAGGCATGAATGCGGCTTGTGTTCCACGAGCACCCCGCATTGGCTGAAGGTTCCCCTACGCATTCAACATAACAACTATAAGGATTCACTTATCGAGTATTTTATACTCACCTTTGTTTTGTTGTGTTAATGTGTACAGAGAGACAGTAGCCGGTGCAGGGACTTTCTATTTTGGCAGAGCTCGAGCATGTGATACCTGCAGTAGGTTGGCTCCTAGTGGTTTTGGAGACTTAGTATAGGCTTTTGACACTTGCATTATTTTAAACCAAAAACCATACGCTTCCGCATACATTGACATTTCATTTGTATTGAGCTTGTTTAATGAAATGCTTGTTTGCCATTCTTTATATATATTATCCTTGTGATTGATTCAATCTGTCTTCAAAAACTTTTCTTATATATTTTTCCTTGTAAATGAGTTTGGTGAAGGTTATTAAAAGGAAAAAAATGGTGCAAAAATTTGCAATTATTCGAAAATGAATTTATTGAAATTGGGGTTCACAATTGAGGTACACGATATCTTGACTTGAAAAATAAGAGAAGGTTTTTGTCTTTCCTTGAACAGTAGGTCACAAACAAGAGAGAGGAAAAAGAAGGGCGACATAACATAGAGAGGAAAAGAGTGGCTCAACTTATGTATTAAGGTTTGGGTTTTAGTCTCCCTAGCTCCATATATAAGTGTTGGCTCCTTTTTTCTCCAACCCTAATGGTCGAATGTTTTGGCAGTTTTTATTGGATTTTATTTTCAAATAAAAATCCAATAATATCTTCCTAATTCTTATTTAATGACCTATTTAGTTAAACACCCAACTTAATTAGGTAACCTTAATTAATTAATATACTCTAATTAACTAGAATAATTAAAATAAAATGCTCCTCTTTTAGCAAAATGGTTGTGTGCGACATTTAATGAGCCTCATAATGTCCATTTGATCATTCATTCAGGTTCATATGATTTGTCCAATTAAATTAGCCCAAATATGTGCCCTAAGGAAATACCAAAAAAAGCCCTTTCAAGCAATCTATTCACACGTTACCCTATAGATCCATTTAAACTTAGATATAGGAAATAAAATTTACTAAAGGTCATATATTCACTCTAGTAGGTCATACTGACAATACAAATCGAATGAAAATGTGGTTGACATTTATTCAACCTTATGCAATCTTACATAGCCCCTTACCCTAAAATGGTGGAACTATATAAGTATGACATTGTCATCCTTTTTAAGTCATTTTCTTTCTTGATATTTCACTGACACTAAATTCTTAGATAAATAATGAAACACATTATCATATCTGGGTATGACCATACACTTTACTAATCAAATAAGTGATGCCATTTTCTCTCTCCCCAAGAGCGAGTAATCCCTTAACTTCTCTCATGCTCTCTAAAATGAACAAGCGCATACCTGATATACCCATACTTGTCACCCTTATTATGGGCACATTAGGCGTATATGAAAGTATAGAGTAATTCATCTAGAATTTTACAGCGATTTAGGTCTAAGAACTCCAGTGTAAGACTTGTACAATGAGAACCACTTATGACTCAGAACCATGTGTTGTTATTATTAGCAAATTTAATCCAAATACCATGTCCAAGACATGTATCCGTGACTTCAAACTAACATCAAATGCCTTTGAACCACTAAGTTAGAAAGAGCATACTAGTCTTAATTCACATATTATTTCCAAAGTAGTGACTGGCTAAAGATACTTAAAATATAATATGTTGCTTCATTGTCCTAGAAACATATGCCTCTCATATGTCAGCTTAAGCCTTAAGATCTATATTTAAGGAATTCCATCAATGTTTATGCACAGAGATGATAAAAAGAAATAATGCATGACCTCAATTATAGTTATAGTTTATATACAATGATTGGGACTAGGACTTGCACTAATAATCGCCCACTAATCACGAGACCCAATGAAAGATGCCACATTCTTCTCAACTGACGTGTCAATACTCAGCCACATTTTCTTCACTATCAACCTTATTTGATCTTAAATATATCAAACTCAATGATAATTCTTGAACATCAGTTTGAACTTAGGATGTGACTTAGACTCTTTAGTCTATGCATTGACCTTATTAATTCACATAAAATTTCCAATGGAACTAGGTTGATTGAGATTTCCTAAACTAATATAAAAAAACCTTAATCCACAACTTCCTTTTTAGCCAATCTTGATTTAATGTACTCAGATTCTGTATTTGATTTAGTTACACAATTTACTCTTAAGAGTTTTCTATTAATTTATAACACTTTTAATTACAAATATCTACTCACCAATGCGAATTCACAACATTAAAGTTTGTTTATATGTGATACATTTCCTTAGTACATTCGATAGCTTTCATGATAGAATCTACAACTAATTCTTATTGACATCTACTCAAGTTGTTCCTTTGATAAACTCAACTCATGACACTAAAGATGAACCACCTTTGTTCACGTTAGATATATCAAAAAATGCTTCGTATCTTGACTTACTCTCATTAAACCGACATAATCTATCTTAATAGATTAGGATACTTTGTACCACCAAGGTTTAACACAAGTCATTAATTGATTGAACAGATCCACACCATTACCTGAAAGTAATGTTAGATTATTTATCGAATTAATAAGGATATTATCCACATAAGTGAAGACCATGTTTTGATTTTTTTCCTTTCTTAATACACAACATCTATCCTTGTTTTCATTGAAGCTAACTAAAAATGAATGCTGCTTTGAGTTAGGATTCTATGTAATACTTACTTCAATCCTTAAAATTTTCTTACTATTGTTCGATCACTTATGTAATGGATTTTTTCCATAATTATTTGATGAACTTAATCCCATTTCTAATAATTCCTTTACAAGGATTATGTGATATTTGTATCTAGCTCCCATTGTTCTTCTTCAAAAGATGACTTCTTAATTAAGGAAATAGTTTATTTGACCAGCAACTCCTTTTGTTCTCAATTTAGGTCAAGAAACATCTCATAAAATAAGCAGATAATGGATTTAGACTCTTGTATACTCACTAGTTAATTTCTTCAATTGTGAAATCAAACCTCATTCCTTGAACAATCCTAGAGTTATGATTTAACCATGTCTCTCTTTTGGTTCTCAATTGTTTTTGATTGGAGCAAAATTAAAGCCTTTAGTACAATGACCAATCCCAATTTATAACAGTGTTTGATTTTTTTATTAAATATGCCAATTGATTTCATCCTTTGGACACATAATTCAAATGAATATGTTCTAAGATAAGTAATTTATAAGGATTAAACCAAACTTTTATGATTTTCAAACCTTGGATCAATATCTTTGATTTAGTACACTTAATTGATCGACAAACATTTGAATGTATACAACTTATTAAGTCACTTCACTTAGTTACTCATCTTTCTATATAAAGGTATCTCGTGTATTAATTAAACACTTCTTGCTTGCAATCATGATGTACACATTTTTCTTGTCTATATGTACTAAATGACAATTTCAATATTTATCTTTCTATATACAAACTTAACTCATATTATTAAAATACTTATTAGATGTCTTTATCATATGTTTAGTTTCATATGTCCTAGATAATTATGTCAAAGATACTAGGAATTCATCCTTGTGTATTTAAGTTTCAATAGAATTCTTAGACAAATATGGATATAATGGAATAACTACTATTAAATAGTAAAATGAAAATCCAAAACAATATCTAAAAAATTATGAAAATCGTAACAATGTTTGACAAATGGTCATCACTAAACATTTATTTATAGTATAAATCTAAAATCTAAATATTTTAGAGGAAGACCAATAAGAGATCCACGTGCTTCTTAACCTCCACGAAGAGGCTCATAATTCCCTACCTGACAACTCACTTCTTCATACCTACACAATTGAAACAAAAATGTTAGAACATCAATAACTAGTCTAAATAATAAAGTGGTAGAAAAAGTTAAGCTTGAAAACTTAAATACCTAAACTAGATGAATTAGTCTGATTTGTCTTATGTTCTTCTTTGTAGAGCTTGCATTTCTTCCTCCAATGATCGATTTGGTAATGAAAGAAAGTACTCTCGCTCTGTTTGAGCTTCAGATCACTTGCCTTGAGAGGGTTTAGAATTCTGGCCTTACTAGTACTGGGTTAGGACCCATGGGTTTTGACTTCATCTTCCCTTTTCCCCTTCCTTTTAAGATGTAACTTGAATTAGGCCTTAAGTTTGCATCCACTAGGTTTAAGTAGTCCTATGAGTTTTTTTCTTGCCTAGTGCCTTGCCTTTACCTCTTTGTTCTTATAACATTCTCTTCAATTGCACCATAATCTCATATGCCTCTAGGTCTATGAATTGCCTTACAAATTGAGCACCATTATGGCCAATACAAGATTGGTCACATCATTAGAGCCACTCCATATTTTCTCAAAGGTTTCCATTTGAGTGGCACTGAAGTCCTTTAAATATTGTTGAGGTAAGTGTAACACCCTAAAAAATACAACCTAAAATATGAAAAAAAGGTAAGAATAATAGTGGCAAACAGCCTAGGGAATGGTTTGCCTAAATCGTTCCCCAAACCATTTAAAAAACGGACAATAAGTTAATTATCTGAGGACAACAAGCTGAAACAGGTAGGCAAACGGTTTGGGCAAACCATTTGCCAAACCAGTATGAGACATTTGAGAAAGAGAAACAAAACCCTAAACTATTTACCCAACTCACATCTCCTTCCATCCCTAAAAACCTTTCATTCCAAGGCTTAAAACCACCGAATCCCACCGTAAAAACCCTAAATCTAACAGTTCTCAACTTAAGGAAGAGAGTGCATGGCGATTCTCTTTGAAAGGGCAAGGTAAGCTCTAACTCCATGTTTAATTCTTATGAGATTTTGAGTCCAGGGTTTGGAAAAAATGGGTGTGTTTGAATGGGTTATGGTTAATGGATATGGGTGGTAATGAACAAAGAAACCAAAGGTTAGGAAGAAATTTGGATTTATGGATTTTGGGTAATTTGAGATCCGAATCGGAGTTGAGCCGAGAGTCAACTTTGTGGGATTTGAGGTAAATGCATCGAATGACACTTACCTTAGTATGTCTTGCATTTGTATGGCTAAACATACTTGGTTTAAATGTTCAATGTCTTAAATGTTGAAACTTGGTTAAATGGATTGAGTGTAAATTGTGTGATTGTTGATATGTAGCAATGATGATGGTTGTGAGTGTTTGTTGTTTACGCTAAATGGAATTATGCGAAAATGTGCAAGTAACTTCGGATGTGTAAAATGATGAGAAATTTTTTGTAAATGTTTTGGTGTTTATTAATGGCATCGAATGAAAATGATGATATGATGATATGACTTGAGTAGATGGTTGATAAATTGAGTAATGATAAGTTTAATAGTATGAGGAGCATGAGGCTTTTGTGTAATGCACAGATAAGATGATTGTGATGTTGGTTTCCTAGATGGATTAGAAATGAATAAATGTGTTATCTTCTTTGGAATGACGTATGTGGCATGATTAACTTGAAAATGATTATAACATCATCCATGGCATGATGACATTGCATGAGCATGGTGTGACATGTTCATAGTGAGAAAAGATAAAAAGGGGAGTTGCCCAATTTATGCAGAAGAGCGAGAGCTATAAGATATTGATAAAAAAGGGAGTTTCCCAAAAGAATAGTTGGCCGAGATCTCTATGAAAAATGATAAAAAGGGGAGTTGCCCCAATTTGAGCAGAGACAGATCTCTCAAAAGAAATGAGTAGAGAGCGAGAGGCTGAAAATTTTGAGTGAATCCGTGGACATTCTATATGTGGATTGCATTAGAATATGCATTTGACATTCATTGTATTTATATGATGTATGTTGCTATTTGTAAAATATGGAAACTTATGTAATTATATGTAATGGATGTTATGGTTATGCGAGTGCTATGGTTTGAGTGGTTTTGAATATAGAATTGTTAAGGTTAAAGGAATTACTAATGGAATAATAATGGAAAGCAAAATTGAGTGTTGAGAATGGAATTTTATTTGTGTTGCGTGCTAAGTATGAAATGATGGTGTATGGTTTGATGGTTGTGGACATGTGTTTAAATGAATTTTCTATTGTTCTAAATGGTTTTAAGTTACTGAAAATAGTTACAAGAAGGGGAGAACAGTTTAGGAAATGGTTAGTGCAAACCATTTCCAAAACCATTCCAATTCCAAGGAGTTTAGGAAGGGAAGAACGAGTTCAAAAATAGTTTGCCCAAACCATTCTCAAAATTGTTCCACTTCTAAGGACTGTTAGAATGCTGAAATGGGCTGGCAAACAGTTTACCTAAATCATTTCCCAGACCGTTTCCATTCACTAAATAGTAAAAATTAAAAGTTTAAAGAAAGGAATAGAGAATGGATAAGCGACTAATAAAGCTCGAGAGTTAGGGACAATCAAGAATGATGAATTCCTTACCTTGGATAATGAACTAATGTTTATTAAAGTAGATAATGATTAGGATGATTAACTGGATTTGTAGTACATAAAACATTTAACACACTTTACCAACAAGTACTTGTGCATTAACTACCTTGGTAAGTGTTGTAGATGTACTTACTGGGTATTTAATTACTGACGATGCATTTGTGTTGGTGATGAATGTGCAGAGCAACAGTAGTGTGCGGTGGGACTTTATTTTTGGTGGTTGCTAGCAGTGCGATACTGTTCACGAGGTCGATGCTCCTAGCTTTTGTTTCTCCCTTTTGTACATCTATACAAACTCTAGTATAGAAAATTATTTGCGAACAATTAATTGTAAATCGGTTTACATTTGCTTCTGCATTTGCATTTCATAGCATTATTTTGCTTACGACCAAACAATGGTCAAAATTATAAAGGTTGCATATATTTATCTCTGATTTCCTTTTCCTTATTATTGAATTGTTTTAGAGAAAAAAATGTTTGCCATAATTGTATAAGTTATTTGAAAATGGCTTTTATGAATTTGGACGCGACATTTAATGGTATCATAACGGATATTAGAATCCCTACAGACTATGCCAAAAATCATTTTCATTGCATCATTGTTTGCAAAACTTAGAGTTTTGAAAATGGTGATTTACATAGGATGGAGCCAGTCGAAAACGTATCACAGGAGATCGCCGAGTCCCAAAAGTCTGTGCAGTAGTAAGGATATGCCCCAAGGCATGTGGAGAAGCCTATACATGATTTTAATCCACTTGTTGACCCCGTTTATGCTCATTTCTTTGAACTGATGCAAAGGATTATGAGAGGATAAAGGGTTCAATTGGGAGACAATATACATCAAAACTTTGGAGAGGTGTGCAAACAAGGTGCGAATTCCTTTGAGGGTACCACAAACCCAATCGAGGCAGAGCATTAGATTTGGCATACGGAGCGGATCCTCAGCCAAATGAGGTGCACTTTGGAGCAGAAGCTGAGGTACACTACTTCAGTTTTAGGGAGTTTGGGGACAAGTACACCCCTTCCTTGTAGCAAATTCAAAAGAAGATTTGTTATAGAACTCAAATAGAAGGGAATGATTGTTGTGGAGTTTGAGGTGCAATTTATGAGGCTCTCTCGTTACGCGCTAGAGGAGGTGGCCATAGATAAACAAAAAAGAGACCGCTTTGAGCGAGGGTTGTGATTTGATGTTCGGACTATGATAGCAATGAAGCAACCTACCAATCAAGCTCTTTCAGAGACCGCCATTAGAGCAGAGGATTTATTGGCTGGGCAGGGCCAAAGTGAGGGGAAGAAATAAAAGATGTGAGAAGGATGTAGTTCCTTCGGTAGGGATAAGAGAAAGGATTCTAGAGCCTGAGAATGTAATACTAAGAGCAGTGGACACATGGTAGATGACTCTGAAAGTTAGGGAAGACACCCTACTAGACACTTCACTGTTAGGCGCCAGGGCATCGACACACATTCGGGTGGGGATAGTCACCCGGTATGATATTATTGTAACAAGTCAGGCCACGTTGCTCAACATTGTTAAACAAAAAACAAATAAGAGAGTGGGGCTAGAGTAGCGTTAGGGACAACTGAGAAACTAGTGAGGTCGATAGAGGCTGAGGTGGATGTTTAAATACCGTGGGTACTATCTCTAGAGGTGGAGGAGCTTCTCAGTCAATAAATCTGCTCCATGTACGTGTATATACTATGAAATGGGATTAGGTTGCGACCAACTCTTGTGGCAGTTCTGGTAAGATCACTATACCCATTCATGTTTTGATATGAGATGAGGCTGCGACCAACCCCTGTGTTGTATGATTAATGTTATTTGATTTATGATTGAGTGAGAATTCCTCTGGCAGTATTGGTAAGTTAACAAAAATATAAAACTAAGAGAAAACTATCTTATAACCATACTAACCAAACCAATTAAGAGTAGAAGTGTGAGCGGCAAATGTATTGTTAGAAATAAACTTGAGAACTTGGGAGAAACCCAAACAATTAGTGAGAATATGAGCATCCTTTCTGGTAGTTAGGGAAGTTATTTATAGTTGGTGCCTGAATGAAGTTCTACACAAAGTACTATAAGGAAACTTAAGGGTCACATGACTGGTCAAGTGCTGTGAGAGCAAAAAGTAAAGTAGAAATTGAAAATTTAGGTAGCATAAGAGCCCCATTATGGGGGAAGCAAATCGTCTAAATGAGAGGGGATACCAACTAAAGAAAATTAGAGGCATGGACTATTGATAAAAATTTTGAGACAATGGTAGGTATATTATAGGATTTAATTGTAGAGTGTAACCATTGAGGTTTACTATCGCTCGTTCTTACTCTTAAAGGTAGTGCCAGAGTTGTCATTTGTATAAGGAAGCGATTCTTTGGCTTCCTTATCTTTATTGATTAAGGGCAGGACATTCCTTGTATTTCTTGTAAATGTTCTACACTTTTTGCATTTCTTTCTCTTGTGCATAAAAATTAGTTTATTGTTTACCTACCTTGTTCTAGCATTACACGATTATGGAGATAATTGCGAGAGTTAAAAAGAGATGTAACGCCCCAAAAATTTGTCCAATTTAATTTTTAAAATAATGATTTTGATTGGAAATGAAATATGTGTGTGTGAGATTTGATTCCTTGCATGTGCGAAGGAAGTTGTATAAAGGTGGTTGAAAACCAAAGTAACAAAAGTTCTATTTTCGAATGAAATTATAAAGGATGATGTGAGGTATGTTTAGGTGTTGAATAAGGTCTAATTCAATGTTAATTAAGGTTGAATTCATGAGTAATATTGTTGGAACGTGATATGGAAACATTGGCATAAATGTTGTGGAAGTTAGGTTATGGGATCGAGAAATTATAAGAATAGAAGAGATGCAAGTTGATGTGTAGTAGGGTTGAATTTGATCTCAGTATATGAGGTAAATTGATGTTAATTGATGTTAATTAAGTTGATATAATGTTTAATTTAAGGTATAATCATGTATGTATAAGTGTACGCATGTTAGGAATCAAAGGAGATCAGAAAATGCTAAAATATGGTGGGCTGAAAGAAATAACGTATGTTAGCATGGGCATGCTGAAATATGTTATTTTTAAATAACGTATGTTACTCCATAGGTTGGCATATGTTATTCATGCTAAAATTCCAAAAACCTGCATTTTGTTGGCATACGTTAATTTCAAGGTTGGTATACGTTAGCGGGGGTCTAGACATGTTATTAAGTTTCCGAAAACACTTCAAATCGAGACACAAACCCCCCAAACACTCTTAAACTCTCTCCCAACTTCAAAAACTCATTCCTAAGCCTTTCCCAACATCAAACCTACCCACAAACATCATCCTAGCAGGAGATTAACAACAAATCAAGCCACGAATCCATCCCTCTTCACCCTAGGCTTTAGCATTTTGGGAAAGAGGTAAGGATGCTTGATTTGTGACTAAAATGTGGTTGAAAATGTATGCGTTTGGTAGGGTTTTGATGGGTTTTTCAGTGTAGGTTAAGATTCCATAAACCATTTACCCAAAAACATAGCATTTCATGAGATTTAAGGAATTCGGGTTTATGGAGAAATTTTGGGATTTTGGAGATATTGTTAGATAAATGGAAAAATAAGTATAGAATGTTGATTATCATAGTAAATGTGTTGTAATGTGTGTAGGAAACATCAAACGGAACCCAATCGGAGATTTGGGGCCGAATCGAGTCGTGGGAGTGCGAGGTAAGTGCTTTATGCCACTTACTTGTTATATTCTTATTTGTTAATGGTTGATTCTTGATTGTGGGATAATTCTTGATGTGAAATGATAATGAATTGGGCTTGATATGGATATAATTGCATTTTATGAGAAAAAGAGGATTACTAAAGGAAGTGGATATATGAACTAAGGTTTGGTTGTATTGTGATTTCTATGTTGTATGAACTATGAAAGTTTGGTATGCGAATATGGCCTAAGTGCAGATGTAGCTTGTATGGTGAAAATGATTTGATGCCGAGCGAGAGCTCGATGCCAGGCGAGTCCTGATGAATGATATGGGGGATTAGCCCAATAATGATTAAAGTTGGGGATTAACCCGATTGTGAGACAAATGGGGAATTATCCCAAATGTGACTTAATTCCGAGCTAGTTCCGATGATTTGATGCCGTGCTAGACCTGATGAGTTGAGACCCGAGGTATACATATTTGTGGACAATGCATTAGCATTGCACGAGCATTCATTATGCATAATTTTTATGGAATTGCATGGAAATGAATGCATATGAGTTCGATTATAATGTGAGCATAACTTGTAATTTAATGATATGGATGACTATAATCTTGTATGGTTAATCGTAAAATGTACGAGTGGTATGCTCTATTTGGATTGGTGCTATGTGTGCAGAATTGATGATAATAAGATAAGATTGATGGTATGATTTACCTTGTGTTGAATAAAGGGATATGGAATTGAATAGCTCGATGTATAATATGAATAAGAGAATGTTAATGGTGATTTTGTGTGTGTATAAGAATTGCAAGGAATATTTGATGTTGTGTTGAGGTTTATGATTGTGGATTTGATACTTAAAGTATATGTTGATTGTGTTGAAGGATTAATTGTAAGAGGATGAGAATTGACATGTGTTATATATGATTAGATGATAAGGAAATTGTGATGACTTGATTTGGTAAGGTATGTGTTGGGTATATGTATGATTTGTTAAATAATGCCATCGATGCTTGTAAGGATGATTATGGATGTTCATGATTGAGGTTTGATCTTGATGTAAATGTGTAATATATTAAAAAGAGAATATGTTTTATAGTTGGTTAAAAGATTGGATTGCCTTTGGCCAATTGATTGTGAAAAAGGAACTGAGAATGTATGATGATTATATGTATGTTGCCTTATGATTAATGTAATTGATTTAAGGATGTTAAGAATGACTTAATGATGTATAAAATAATTGTTTAAGATGTTAATAAGGTTGGTTAAAAGGCTTGGAAATGACATGAATTGTATAAGGCTCGGTTTGAGTTGAATGTGGCAGAATTACTACTGGAGCAAAATTAACGTATGTTACTTGAATAAGTAACATACGTTATCCATAATTAACGTATGCCAATATATACTTTTGGCATACGTTATTGATAATTAACGTATGCTAAGGGGGACCTTGGCATACGTTATTCTTGACAGAATCTGGAAAAAAAATTTCTGATGAATAATGTACATTAATGGCTGAATACACCTACGTTAATTTGACCCTGAAATCCTATTTTGGCATGAATAACATACTCATACATACCTACAATATCCTAATGATCTAGGATGTTATCCTTAGTGAATAAACTCCTAAAAGAGAATGTATAAACACATGTATGATTGTTGTGAATAGCGTTAGGATGCCATAGGGAGAATAAGGCCGGGATGGCCGAAGTCTCCCCTGAACCCCAGCATGTAGAGACACTAATAGATAGCCTTACTGAGTATATAAAATATACTCACCTATCATTGCTGGATTTTGTGCAGATCGACAGGTATCGGAGAGGGGACGACGAGATCGGCGAGGCTAGCGGTACGATACTGAATGTCGGGCTCCCGGTTGTTTTAGACTTGTGATTGCTTGTGCATTTATACTTACATTAGTATGGATGGGTTTTATATACATACTATTCTAAATGTATTTCCACAACTTTAGCGTTTCAAACTAGAAGTTATGAATGATTTGTAATTAATGTGTTTGAAAACCATTTATGTATTTTCTCTCTCTTGCATAACTTGGTTGTCTTAAATGTTTTAAAAAAAATGGAGCGAAAAATCATATTATTCGAAAATGAACTTTCTAAAATTTGGCATCACAAGAGAGCTTAGAGAAATAGAATAACGCGCATAGTGATGTGTATTGCAGACATTGGTGTTTATGTTTGTAGTATGATTTAAGAATGCTTTGTTGATGGTTGGTTAAAGGAATGGAGATTTATGGAAAAATAATTGATGCTAGGATTCATGTTTAGAAAGGTAATATGTCGAGGGCATATTACGAGAAAATGGGTAATATGGAAATGTTAAACCTTTTGGGTATAAGAAATACCCTTTACTGAAATTGTATGAATGGAAAAACTAGGTGTCAATGGGAAAATCAGATTGTATGAGTGTGGTTGAGTGCTTGTGTGAATGCTCGATTAATAGAGATCACCTTAGGGTTGTTAAGTGGTTAAACTAACTAATATGGGTTAGAGAGTAATCTGGCCTGGAAAATCAATGGAAAGGATTGAGTGTTGTTCCAATGGCAAGTCAGATGAACTTATGACAAGTTCAGGACGATTGTTTCCGAGTACAATGGCTAAAACCGTGCATGCAAATAAGGGAAAGAAAGTTTTAATGATAGATCAGAATGTGGGAAGCGTCTAAGTAACTTAAGTTTTAAAAACTTTGTGGACGAAATGTTCTAAGGGAGAGAGTTGTAATGCCCTAAAAAATATAACCTAACATGCACAAATGGTAGGAATAATAGTGGGAAACGGCCTAGGGAATGGTTTTCATAAACGGTTCCCCAAACCATTTCAGAAACGGACAAGAAGTTAATTTTGCAAAAACAGAACCCTAAACTAGTCATCCGACTCACATCTCCTTCCAACCCTAAAAACCTTTTGTTTTAAGGCTTAAAACCACCGAATCGCACCTTAAAAATCATACGTCTAATGGTTCTCAACTTAAGAAAGAGACTGTGTGTGGTGATTCTCTTAGAAAAGGCAAGTTAAGCTTTAACTCTATATTTGATTCTTGTGATATTTTGAGTCTATGGTTCCAAAAAAATTGGTATGTTTTAATGGGTTATGGTTAATGGAAGTAATGTGGGTGACAATGAACAAAGAAACCAAAGGTTATGAAGAAGTTAGGATTTTAGGGTTTTGGGTAATTTAGGGGTTTTGCCTAATGAGTGCAGGAATGAGAAATTAAAAGTGGAATTTATGTTTAATGATGGAAATGTGATTCGAAATAAAACAGGGAACATTATTCGAGATTCAAATCGAAGTTGAGCCTAGAGCCGACTTCACTGGATTTTAGGTAAGTGCATTGAATCTCCCTTACCTTGGTATGTCTTGCATTTGTATGGTTAAGCATACTTGGTTTAAATGTTCATTGTCTTAAATGTTGAAACTTGGTTCAATGGATTGAGTGTAAAATGTGTAATTGTTGATATGTAGGAATGATGATGATTGTAAGTGTTAGGTTTTTTTGCTAAATAGAATTATGCAAAAATGTTCAAGTAACTTGGGATGTGTAAAATGATAAGAACTTTGTTATGAATATTTTGGTGTGTAGTAATGGCTTCGAATTAAAATGATGATGTGATGATATGACTTTAGTTGATGATTGATGAATTGAGTAATGATAAGTTTTATAGTATGAAGAATATGAGGCTTTTGTGTAACGCACTAATAAGATGATTGTGATGTTTCTTTCTTGGATGGATTAGAAATGAATAAATGTGTTATCTTCTTTAGAATGATGCATGTTCCATGATTGATGTGAAAATGATTATAACATCATCCATGACATGATGACATTGCATAAGCATGGTGTGACATGTTCATGATGCGAAAAGATACAAAGGAGAGTTTCCTAATCTATGTGAAAGAGTGAGAGCTCTAAGATATTGATAAAAAACAGAGTTACCCAAAAGAATAGCAGAGCAAGAGCTCTATGAAAAATTATAAAAAGGGGAGTTGCCCAAATTTGAGGAGAGAGAGATCTCTCAAAAGAAATGAATAGAGTGCGAGAGCTATGGTTTGAGTGGTTTTGAATATGAAATTGTCAAGGTTAAAGGAAATATTAATGGAATAATAATGGAAAATGGAATTGAGTGTTAAGAATGGAATGGTATTTGTGTTGGGTGTTGAGTATGAAATGATGGTGTATGGTTTGATAGTAGTGGATATGTATTTGAATGAATTTTGTATTGTTGTGAGTGGTGTTAAGGTGCTAAAAATAGCTTGAAGCAGGGGAGAACGGTTTAGGGAACGATTAGTACAAACTGTTTCCAAAACTATTCCACTACCAGGGAGTTTTGGAAGGGTGTTACAATTCTAGAACAGTTTGCCCAAACTGTTCCAAAAGCCATTACACTTCTAGGGACTGCCAAAATGCTTAAATGGGCCGACAAATGATTTACCTAAACTGTTTTCCAAACCATTTTCGTTCACTAAATAGTAAAAATCAGAAGTTTAAAGGAAGGAATAGCGAACAGATAAGCGACTAATAAAGCTAAGAGTAAGGGACAATTAAGAATGATTAATTCCTTATCTTGGATAGTAAACTAATGTTTATTAAAGTAGATAATGATTAGGATGATTTCCTGGATCTATAGTACAGAAAGCATCTAACACACTTTACCAATGAGTACTTATGCATTAACTACCTTGGTAGGTGTTGTAGATACACTTACTGGGTATTTAGTTACAAACGATGCGTTTGTGTTGGTGATGAATGTGCAGAGCAACAATAGCGTGCAGTGGGAATTTGTTTTTGGTGGTTTCTAGCAGTGTGATACCGTTCATGAGGATGATGGTCCTAGCTTTTATTTTACCCTTTTGTACATCTATACAAACTCTAGTATAGAAAATGATTTACACAATCAATTGTAAATCGATTTCAATTTGGTTTCGCATTTGCTTTTCATAGCATTATTTTGTTTGCGACCGAGCAATTATCAAACTTTTAAAGGTTGTATATATTTATCTCTCGATTCCTCTTCCTTGTTATTGAATTATTTTTGAGAAAAAAACAATGACTGCCAAAATTTTATAATCGAAAGTGGCTTTTATAAATTTGGGCGCTACGGTAAGTGTTTGTTCAACACATATAACTTTCTCTTACTTTTGAGAAGCTTTCTCAAATTTTTTGAATAGTGTATATTGTTTGAACTGTTTTGTCCCATTCAAGGGATATTCTCAGTGTCAAATAATATAGATTAGTTTGGTTCTAATGTTCAAAGAAAGAAGGGCACACCTGGGACTCCTAGCATATGTGATTGACGTTCGAGATTGTCGACATAGTTTGAATCATAAAGGCAACATTATGATTTTCTATTACAGGGATTCATTTTAACTATGACTTGTCATGTCATAAGATTTTGATTTGACATGGCATATATGTATATTGAGCATGAAAAATAAATCGTGAGATCATGGTAAAAACAACTACAAATAAGATCTATACCAATTTCTTATTTGATCTTCAACTTGTAGGTGCCAACTGCAGACAGTTTTGGGCTCTCCACTCTGGTATGGTGGGCTTTACAATTCTTAGGATTTGCGCTTCTTGGGCTTCAAATCTTTATTGTAATTTCTATCCTAGAAACTTAAAATAAAATTACAATAATTCTTTCATGGCACGAAGGCCATATTAAAAATTACAAACCCTAAGCCTATGAACGAACCATGCAAATTCATTCATTCATAATAAACTTGCATATCACAAAATAAAAATCATTCATGGTTAATATAAAAGTAGAATTTTAAGGATTAGTATGCCTATCCTATTAAAGAAATTATTGTTTTGGATTAACTAAGAAAATCCCAGTGATGAACTTGGACAGAGGCCCAATGGACTCATTGAATGACCTATTCCTTAAAAATACTATTTCACATGATAAAAGGCTTGCAGACCAACTTTGCAATTGATTTTTGATATATAATTTTAGCATAATTCAGTATAAATTTAATAACAACATATTAAAATTATGCTATGAAATGCATAAATATGTTTAAATAACATTTAAACCATATAAACATGAATGTCATACAATATGCATACATAATGTACATTCAATGCATCAAAACAAGCATTCTGGCTTGCTCCATGACCATTTGTACAAGTGCACAAACAAAAGCAAATGATTACACAGGCTACAGAATGTTATTATAGGCAATAATCACAATACACTACCATTTAAGATTCTGCATGGTCATAAACATACGAGTACACGAGCAGTGTAGGTGACCGTGTACTTAATGAAGTTGGTCAAAAACAAAACTCGCAGATTTGATTTGTTCAATGTTCAAACTTGATCTAAAACAAGTTTTAATCATTCCCCTTGAACCTAAATCATTACCAAACATGTTTTAATAAGTTTCTAGCCATTTAAATCTATCAAAAACCAACTTTTACTAGATTGATTAACATGTCAATGACTAACAACCTAGTTTTATCAATTCTCATGAATCCATCATTAACAACTTTGATCAAAACTTTGTTATAATCATCAACATTAATAAGAACCACCAATGAAACTATTATAAATATATGATCTTTGATTTAAAGATTTAATTTTTATTCAAATTCTAATTGGTATTAAGGCAATCAAAGAGCTTGATCATGTATGAGTTGGCTTTGATACAACTGTTGGAAATCAAACATGCTTCTAATGTGTTATTTTACAAACAAATAAACACAAAAAAGGATGAAAACATGCTAGAAATTAATTTTAACCAAGAATAACTAATACAAAATTAAGACCTAGAAAATTCTAAGGGTATGATGATTAACTCTTCTTAGCTTGCACTGAAAAACATGGGACCACCAACAAAGAAGCAATCTATGGATTCCTTCTGTTATAATATCACACACATTTGAAGAAATTTCGATTTGGACAAGGTGCTAGCTCTCTTTTTGTATCTCTTTTGATGATTGATTGAACTCAAGCAAAAAGTCAGAATTGAATTCTCATTCTTTCTTCAGTGAGGTATACAATATCGTGAGTTAAGAAAAAGAGAAGGCTTTCTCTTTTCTTGAATAATGGGTCACAACTAAGAGATTGGAGATAGAGGGGTAGCAGAACAGAAAGAGGAAGAGGGGTGGCTCAACTTGTATATTAGGGTTCGAGTTTTAGACTTCCCACCTCCTTATATAAGTGTTGGCTCCTTATTTTTCTCTAAACCTAATGGTCAATTATTTAGGCAATTTTTGTTGGTTTTAATATTTAAATCAAATTCCAATAATATCTTTCTCATTCATATTTATCTGACTTTATTAGGCACCCAACTTAATTAGGAAATCCTAATTAATTAGAATACTCTAATTAACACAACATTAAAATAAAATGATTCTTTTTAAGCACCATAGTCGTGGCCATATTTACTAGGCCTCACTGTATGCATTTGATCATTCATCTAGGCCCACACTATTTGTCTAATTTAATTAGTCCAAATATGTGTCCTAAGAAAATACTAAAAATTACTTTTTTAGAAATCCATTCATATGTGATCCTATAGGTTCATTCAAATTTGGCATTAGAAAATAAAACATCTTAAAGGTCATATACACACTCTATTAAGTCATACTGATAATACAAATTGAATGAAAATGCAGTTGACATTTATTTGACCTTATGCAATCTTACATTGTTCTTTACCCTAAAATGTTAGAATTGCATAAGACATGATAAAGTCATCCTTATTAATTCAATTACTTTATTGATGTTCTAATGACCTTGAATTCTTAGATAAATGATAAAAGAAATTATAATATCTAAGTATAGTCATACACTTCTTAGTTCACTAATGATGTGGTCAGTGATATTTTCTCTCTCTTTGATAGGAGGTAATCTTTTCACCTCTCTCATATTCTCTAATGCATACCTGACATATCCATACTTGTCACCCTTGTTACGATCAAGTTAGGTGTATATGAAAGTGTAATGTGTGGAACTATCGTTTGCTCTAGAAAGGGAGGTTGAATAGAGCTAATGAGAATAAGCAATTTTTTTACAGAATATAGAAGAAGAAATGATAACACAAGATGTAGAGTGGTTCAGTCCTAAGACCTACATCCAGTACTTAAGCTCCCACTTAGGTTTTTGGCAAACCCTTCACTACTTAAGCTTAGTGGGAACTTCTTACATACTAGATTTTTGGTCCAAGCTACCTTACAACCTCAATTTGATTTACGGATTAAATCCTAACTTACAATGATAATGAACTATATTAGAACACTTGAGAATATAATACAAGTTGTGTAAAGATGAAGAAAAGACCATATGAACACTATACTCTTACATAAGTGGCTTATATTAATAATAAAGCTAGAGAGAATTTGATTTTGATCTTTAAAATCTTTGAAATGATAGACTCTATCTCTCTCTTCAGATTCTTGTGTCTTTTATATCCACTTTTGAAAATATAGACATTAGACACAAATTATGTCTTAAAAGCCTTAAAAATAGTTATTTTTGTTGCGGAACACTTTCTGGTCGACTAGGCATAAGTGTAGGTTTAGAATTAGCTCTAGAAGGGGGGGGGGGTTGAATAGAGCTAATAAGGTTTTCAATTTTTTGCTGAAAGTAAGAGAACAATGACACGTGAGTGATTCGGATCAAACACCTACTCCACTACCTAAGTTCCTTACTTAGGATTTTGGCCAACAATTTGTATTACCTCACAGGGTTACCTTACACACTTGATTACGGTTCAAGTTACCTCACACAATACAACTCGATTTTCGGTTCAAGTCCTACCAACCAATTCTAGGAGAAATACCACAGAAAACTTAAGTGAAATACAACAAAGAAGACAAGTATGAGAGCTTTGGTTTTTCGCAGAGAAGTTTGATCAAGAATG
>CANYCX010345126.1:0-15352 GCA_948193385.1 Breynia disticha f. nivosa | reverse complement strand
ATATTATAATCACAAGCAATCAATGATGCATATTCTTTAATTATCCTTTCTTTAGGTGATCAAACATGTAACTATATGTAAAAGTGAGTCTATCTTACTGACTGATGTCTAGCAAACGCACTAGATCGGTGTAGTTTTACCATAAAAGTATGCCTCCTGGAATCAAATCTCTCGAGGAACGTAGTATTTAAATTGATTTGGTTCTGAAAATAAAACAAAGATAACCAATAAACATAAATGGGATTTTGGGGATTTTGATTTGAATAAAGAAAATATAAAACAAAAACTAAAATAAATACTCAGGAATGACCTAAAAATGTGAGCTTTCCTAGACTTCAATAGATTTTACACTTGTTTGATTAATGGTTTGAGGTTAATGATGGTGTCCTCGTGCTATAGTCAATTAGGAGTCCCTTTTGGGATGCTCAAAATTGTGACATTAAACCTAGCAAGTGTTCTACTTTCATGATACACTAAACTAGGCAAGGCAATAGTCACCTAAGCATTTCAACGAACACATTAACGTCAATTGCTATATTTCTATCCAATTGATCACTAACACTATTTGATTATCCTTCTTATCCCTTGACTTTCATAATTCTGGGATAAGATTACTAAAATTGAATGATACACATAATGCAATTAAATGTCCTAAGCTAGCAGTCGATTAATCAAATCTATTGCAATGCAATCCTAGCCTGTCACTACTATGAATTGTTTGCACGACTTAACTAATTACGTCGCTCTTTCTATCACATTGAAACATGTACATTCCAAGGAATTCATGACAATATGTGAGCCCTATCATTCATCCATCAACACAATCAAATAGACAACATTCAAGCAAAGATAAGTTCATTCAAGCACAAACATCAAAATTCATTAAGTAAACCAAGCATAGAATCTATTTACATCCTAGGAGAAATCAACAAACACTCTACCTTAACATGGCTAGGTTAAGGACTAACAAAAGAGTAATAAAGGTGAACATAAAAGAAGAAGAAAATAAGAACAAAACCCTTGCTCCAAGACTTCAAATCTCTTTAGAAAAGGGCGGCCAAAAGACCTCCCAAAATAAACCTAACACAACCTTATTTATAAGCCTCCATTCATCCCTCATAAAGTGTCAAGAATGCCCCCACTTAAACCACTCAAAACAAGGACATTTTTGGACCCTTTTGTTGAATCACGTTTGCCATCAACAGCCCTCCATTCATGACTCAAATGAGTCACGTTCGTGAACCTTCTTCTAGCCAAACTTGCAAGGTTTAATTAAAGTCACGTTTGGCCAAGTTTCCCTTCTCATTCGTGGCACTCTTGAATCACGAACATGATGCAGCTGCTGTCCTATTTTAAGCTTCCAAAGGAGAGTCATGAATGATGAGGATTGAGCTTCTAAAATGTGACTCTTGCAATTCACGAATGTGCTATGCTTTTGGCTAAAAATCTTCACCAAGCATGAATCACATTTGACACATTTGCAAGATTCATTTGTGGTTATGGTGAGTCACATTCATGACTCACCTTCTGGCCAAAATTTGTTGCTTGAATTAAGAGTCACAAATGATAAAAATCATCCTCCAAACGTGGTTCCCTCATAGTCACGTTCATGACACCAAATGAGCTTCACTTTGGCCAACTTTGATCAATGATGTTTGCTCCATTTCACTCCATTCGTGATGTAAGTGAGTCATGAACATCATTCTCATATGTCTTCAATCGTGGTTCAATTTGGTCACGTTCGTGGCACCAAAGCTGCCCAAAAAATTGCTTGAATTGCAAATCACATTCCAAGCCAAACAAAGTCCCAAAACTTGATGTCCTTTTATCACAAAAGTGACCATTCTTCTAACTTCATTTTTCCTCCATTTTCATGAGTTTTATTGGCTCTTTTATCCATCCAATTTATGGCTGGTCGTCGCTTGAACTTTTTGATAAGATCATGGCTTGCACAAAAAAGTCTTCAACATATATTTTGGCCAACCAATCATGCCTCAAAACGAGCTAACGACTCATGAATTTATGCTTCTGAAATGGTCCCACTCGATGTGCCTTTGTTTTCCACCAAAACATAGCAAAATCTTCACGTTCCTTAATCGCGCCTAGATAAAACCAAATTGTACATAAGCTTATAAAATTATATGGTTTATCTGCTAAAATGTCATGTAAATCAACTAGAAATAAATGGAATAAATGTGCATATTTGGTCGTATCAGACGACTTATCGAATAGATAAGTCTCCATACCTGTATGGCCCCCTTTTGAGTAACAAAACAACAACCTCACAAGTTTCACTCAAAATCTCAAATAGTACATAAGGGTGTACTGTTTTCACTCAACCAATCAACAAAGAAGGGATTTCTCAAGGCTTGACATTCAATCAATCTCAACTTAGTCAATAACTCAAAGAATCAAATAAGTAATCAAAGAGGGCTTTCATCAGCTTGTAATGTGGCTAGGGGGTTTAAACAAGACAATCATAAGTCGAGAGGTCCAAACAATGTTCAAATCACAACATACAAGTAATGAAATAAGCATAAAACATGGTGTTCCAAATTTCACACAAGCATAGCCCTTTATTTTGCTAACAAGGTTGCTATCTCTTGACTTTTCTTACTGTCTTTTCCTTTTCTTTATTTTTTTTATTTTTCTCTTTTTTGTGCTCTTTTCTTTGTTTTCCTTCATCATTCTATTTTTATTTTCATAGTAACTGAATGTTATAACCATAGTAACCTCAATCTATACGCACAATCATAAACAAACAGCTTTACCAACACTTCTTTTTGCATTTTTCATTTATCCTAGAGTTGTCTAATTTTATTTTCAACACAATATGAGCAAAATCAAGGCTTTCAACACATCAATACCATTCCAAAATTCATATTCATAACTTAGCATATACGATTTGATATGATCTCTCGACAAGGTTACAAACAGATGATTTTCAACAAAAGAAATGGTTATAGGCTAAATTGTGGTTTAAAACAAGGAGAAAGTTAAAAGCTCAAAGGGGTAAACTAAGGTTCATTGTAACTAAAAAGGTGGGATAAACAAAGGAAAAAGGTTCTTTTCAAATGGTTTAACAAAATGCCTCTTATCATATTAGAAATCTTTATTCCTTAAGTTGAAAACTATCGTGGGAAAGTAGTTGATGGCAAACCTCAGTACTTGTCTTTTTGCGATTGGCAAAATCACACAATCAATAAAAATGAAGGCTAAAAATTCTCACTAAGGTTTTGTGTGAAGCTCGTTAATCTACCAGTTCTTGTACTGGGGTTGTTGAAAGTTACACTCCAAGTACACAAAGAATATGAATTGAATTCACAAAGATTTTCAAAAGACTTAATAGAGAAAAATTGAATTTCTTTCCTTTGATTTCAAATCGACACAAAGTTTGATTAAAACATTCGTTTTAAATGGTGAAGTGATTGCAATGAAAATGCAACACATTGGCAAGCAAACATGTTAACAAACAAACAAAATAATTGCATAAAATGGCATGCATATTCAATTCTCCTACACCCACACTTAAAGCTACACGATGTCCTCATTGTGAATCAAGAAAACATGATGTAAAGAGTGTAGGAAGAGAGATGCTTCTCTGTGTCTCAGACATCATTTTGCCTCCTGTTCGATATTCCTTAATGCTTCCTTATGTCACACAGTGTGCTTTCCATCCTAGTCATGTTCCTGTCTGGTCTTTCCATCATCGTCTCCATTCTAGTCAAGCGGTCATATAGCTCACGTGAATCTCTAGTCGTTGGATTCAAAGCAGATACTACAGAGCAGAATTCATATCTTAGCCCAGTCCTCTGAATCAACTGCATCCTGCATAATGCCTTATAGTTTAATGTTTCAGTATAGGAAAGCTCTATCAATTCATTGTTAGACAGATCAAAATCACACAACTGCATGACTAGGTAAGTAATCAAGTGCCCTACAAACATTGTGAAGCTCACTTTCAAATTCCTTTTTAACCTAATAAACAATAATCTTTTCAAAATAATAACAAATCAGAGGAAAATAAGAGGAGAGAGAAAAGATAAAAGATATATACACGCTGTTTTATAACATTTTGGCCCAATCTGTTACATTTAAAAACAAAATCCCAATGGAAGCAAAATAATTTTTAAAACATTTCAAACTAAAATCCTGTGTGTATATATAAATGTACAACATATGTACAAAACCAAAATATCAAAAATGTAAACTGGAGCTCGACCTCTGACGTAAGCTCTGGAAATGCTGATCACCTCTGTCGTCTAGTAACAGCAGCTACCTACGATATACACAATCATTTAAAAAAATAAACGAGGGTGAGTATAAACAATGCTCAGTAAGGATTCTTAGAATTTAACTTAATTGATGTGCAGGGGAAAGCATAAATTAGCACGAGGACGAGCCTATCTTTCTTGTCCCTAGGCATCCCCGTATGTTAAACAAACAATTCACACAGGATACTATCAGTAGCATAAGTTCACACAGAACAACTATATTGCACACAACAATATCAACCGATTATAAACCATCGTCTACACAGGAATTTATGTATATAAATAGGCACACAGCCAAACTATATCATACAGATCTCAAAATATGACATAAATTCAATTTTATACAATGAAATGTCAATGCTAATGCAAATCCACATAGGATGACCTGAGTATCTGGACCGCACACAGCTCAATACTCAAATACTATCTCTGTACCACACAGGAGAGATTTCAGACCGCACACAGCTCAGTCTATTGATCCACACAAGTAAGTCCACACAGGAATAATCAGATGCCACACAGGCTTCTATCACACAATATACGATATGCTAATGTATGAATGGAATGAATATGAAAATCATTCATACTCATACATAATACAGCTCACACAGAGCAAATCATATCCACACAGGCTCAGCTCACACAGAGCACAAAATTTCACACAGTCAGATCAAAGATAACATATCAAACGCGTACAATAAGCAAATATCACACAGGTATAATATTATCTCAATCCAAACATACCACATAGGTATCATATCAACTATTTTTCAACATTTAACAATCATACCATAAGTCATTCAATTCAATTTTCAGTCTGATTCGTCTAACACTAGCAATCTCGACAATTCATTATAGGCCAACTATCATTACTTTGCCTAATTAACATAGTCCAAATAAATTACGAATTAGTTTAGTAAGCGTAAGAACACTTACCTCAAAATCAAGCAAAATAAGAACCTAACACCGGCTCAAAAACTACTCAACAACGTAAGGATCCCCCTGTACTTAAGGAATCATACACACTACATTAATCATTCATTCATACATTAAATTCCAAGTAAAGAATCATCAAAACCTCATTTGACATCCTTAAATCTACCATATGTCAACATTTCCAACAATCTTTTCTAAAACTAATCTTCCTCAATACCATCTATTCCATGATTTCCATCTCCAAAATCATTCACAAGGAATCATTCAACTCAATAACATCTAGCCACATTAATTTCCAGCAACAATTCAGTTCATTCATTCCAATTCAGCAAGATTAATACACTTTCTGTCCACTCTTTGTAAACCTTATATAAACCAACTATCAATCATAGTGACCTTCTTGATTCTTGCAAGAAATCACTTCTTCTCCTTCAAATTCACTCCTCTGATGATTTCTCAGCCTTCTCTGGTGTTTTCTCTGCAAGGGTTTTGATTTGGTAATGTAAAATGAGTTCTTGCCGCTTATCGATCGAAACTTATATTTTTTTTCAGCATAACCGGGATCCACGCGTGGTGGCATGTGAACAATGTGTGGTGGTAACGACCATGTGTACCTCCCTTTCCACTGCGCGTACTTCTCAATTTCAGTATTTCTCCAATTTTCTTTGATCGTTTCGTGTCATCCTTATATCGACCTTTGATCAATCTTTATATAGTAATGTTTAAACACTTATTTATCATAATTTACGATGAAAATTTCCCAGAATGTTACAATTCTCCCCCAGTTAGAAAATTTCGTCCCCAAAATTTCAAATCAAGGAACTTTGAAGGAAAACTAAATCGTAACATTCAATATCGAAGTTTATAATTGAAATGTACCTCAATGATCTGACGTAGAATCAGGAAATATCTATAGATACTGTCGTCGCATATCTGACTCGACCTCCCAAGTCGCTTCTTTTGGTGAATGAAAACTCCACTTCACCAAAACCATCGGAATCTTACGATTCCTCAACTGTCTCACCTGTTTGTCTAATATCTCAACAGGCTCCTCCTCGTATGTCAACTCATCTAAAATCTCCAACTCTGGAGCACTCAACATGTGGCTAGGATCTTATCGGTATCGTCTCAACATAGAAACATGGAATACATCGTGAAATCGAGACAACTCAGCTGGTAACCTCAGTCTCTAAGCTAGTGGTCTCACTCTCTCAATAATCTCGTACGGTCTGATATACCTAGGACTCAATTTACCTCGTCTCCCAAACCTAATTACACCTCTCCACGGTGAAACTCGTAAGAAAACTCTATCGCCAACAACATACTCTATCTCTCAGTGATATCGGTCGTAGTAGCTTTTCTGATGGTCCTGAGTTGCTCGTATACATCTTTTCACAACATTCACTTTATCCAGGGTTTGCTGAACCAACTCTGGTCCCTCAATCTATCTCAAACCCTCAACATCCCAGTAAACTAGACTCCTGCACTATCTCCCGTATAATGCCTCGTATGGTGCCATCCCAATACTAGAATGATAACTGTTATTGTAAGCAAACTCAACCAAAGGTAACTGATCGTCACAACTACCACCAAATCTAGAATACATGCATCAGATAATCATCTTCTTTCTGACGCCCAACAATCACAGCTCGCATCTGAGGTCGAACACTAATGGTGCCTAACATTTGATTCTCAAACAAATCTAACTACATCTGTAACTCTCTTAAAGCAAATAGAGACTCTACTCTGTAAGTAACTGAATCATCATCCCCTATCTCCTTTCTGCTAAGTGCATCAGCGACTACATTCGCTTTCCCAGGATGATACTCAATCGTGCAGTCGTAATCTTTCAACAACTCAATCCACCGCCTCTGCCGAAGATTTAGCTCTCACTGTGTTATATCATATTTGAGGCTTTTATGATATGTGAATATCTAAAAAGTCTTACCGTATAGATAATGACACCAAACCTTCAAAGCATGAATGATCGCTGCTAACTCCAGATCGTGTGTCGGGTAGTTAGTCTCATGTGGTCGTAACTGTTGTGAAGTATATACAATAACTCTGTCGTGCTGCATCAATACTCCACCTAATCCAGCTCTAGAAACATCTGTATAAACAACAAATCCACCTCCCTGCAAATGTAACATCAGAACTAGAGCCTCAACTAACCTCTTCTTCAGTTCCCAAAAACTCACTTCACAATTATCATTCCAGACAAATGGAACATTCTTTCTCAATAAAGATGTCATAGGTCTAGCTATCCTTGAAAAAATCCCAGAATGTTACAATAATTGTTCTTTCAGCACCATATTAAAAAAATTCAATTTGGACAGTATGGTGCTCGGGTCCTTTCTCTCAAAGATATTAAAAGAAAGAGCCCTATGTAACATCCGCCAATGGGAACGTCGCAAAGTGGCACTGTAACATTCCAGGAATTTTTCGTCATAAAATTATGATAAATAAATTTTAAACATCAATGTATAAAGTTTGATATAAGATTGACCCAAAATAAATGAAGAAAATCGGAGAAATGCTGAAAAATAAGAAGTACGCGCAGTGGAGGTGGAACTACGCGTGTTTGGCACGACCACGCATAGTCACCATTCCACCACGCTTGGATTGTTGTTTGCCTGAAAAATATTATAAAGCGAACAATCGCGAAATTTTACAGAAATCTTATTCACTTACCTTTCTTCCCAGAGCAAAATAGAAGCAGGGGAGCTGACAAAACTTGAGAGTTTGAGCAAGGGAAGTGATTTTGATTCTTCTTTCTTGCAATCATCCATACTAGAAGTTACAAGTCATAAGGTAAGTTTGGAAAGAAGGTTTACTTAAGGTTTATGGTTGGTTTTTGCTGAATAGAATGGATATAAATTGATGTTTTGATTGCTGGAATTGCTTATCATTATGTAGAGAAGCTGAGCATGAGTTTAGGTATATGTTAGGATGATTTTAGGCAGCAAGGTTGATGAAAAAGAGTGGAAATAAGAAGGTTTAGTTATGGTTTAAAAATGGTTGATGCTGGAAATGGGAATCTTGTTAAATCTTTATGTTTGAATGGACATTGATATTGGAATCATATGTTATTGAATGAGGAGAACATAAATGAAACCATAGAAATGCTTTAGACAATGTAATCCTTAATTGGATGGAATTTTGTACGGTTAAGTCATAAGGAAAGGATGAAAAATGGTTGACTTAAAGTTAATAAATGTTTGTTTTGATTTTTCTAAGTGAAGAATGAATGTGTTAATGGTTAGTTAATGCCTTGTATGTTATTAATTACATACAGGAGGATCTTTACGACTGTCGAGTTGTTGTTGAGCCAGTGTTAGATTGTTGTTTTTGTTTTATTACGAGGTAAGTGTTCTTACACTTACTAAATTGGATCGTAAATGAAATCTTATGTAAATGGTAGTTTTCTTACGAATGTCATTCTTATTATGGATGTTGATACGAATGGCATTTCTAGGCTGTGCTGATATGATACAAATGGCATTCATTCATTCACGTATTACATAAATATCTGTGTGACAAGAGCCTGAGTGGCAATACTATTCCTATGTGGATCAGGACTTGCTGTGTGCTGTCCTGAACTGAGCTGTGTGCGGTCTGTATTTATGAGATATAAGCTTAGAGCTGTGTGCTGAGGCTGTGTGTTATTCCTTTACTGCGTGCGATAGAGGATTTCCACTGCTGTATGCTATGGTGGACAAAACCCGGGGTCATCCTGTGTAGATTTTCATTAGCATTGACATTGCCTTGCATACAATTGCATCTATATAATGCTATGAGATCTGTGTGATCTAATTGTTGTGTGCTTACCTAAATATTTTCCTGTGTGGACTATTGATCTCTGTGTGAGATAGAACCTGTGTGGTTCGTGATTGAGTTGTGTGTTGTTTTCTATCTATGTGATTTGTTTGAATGGCATGTAGTGATGCCATAGGGAGAAAATAGTAGGCATGCCTTCGTGCTGATTCGTATTTTTCCCCTGCACATCATTTAAGTTATATTAAGCTAAGAATCCTTTCTGAGTATATTTTATACTCACCCCCGTTTATTGTTTAAATGATTGTGCAGATCGTAGGTAGCTACTGCAGCTAGACGACAGAGGTGATTAGCGTTTCCAGAGCTTACGTCAGAGGCCGAGCTCCAGAGTTCATTTTTGATATTTTTCTTTGTACATATTGTACCTTTCTGTATATACATGCAGGATTTGAGTTTGAATGCTTTTCAAACTATTTGCTTCCATTTGTGTTTGATATTTGAAATGAAAACAGTTTGGGCTGGGTTTTATATAAAGAGAGTGTATATATGTATTCTCTCTCCTCTGTTCTGTTTTTAGATCTGATTTTATATCATTTTTTAAATTATATTGATTATCAAGAAAAACAGGGTTTTGAAAATGAGTCTCACATTTAGGGGTATCAGAGCAGGGATTAAATTCTCTACATACTATGCCAATGATTTTCAATTTCTGTATGATTTAAAAATCTGAAATGATTTTTGAACTTTTGATTTTTATAACAGATGGAGCGATAGACGACATATCACCTTATCACGCTGCAGAGTCTAGAGATTCAGTCGAGGGATAGGGTTCAACCCCGTACCTCCAAAGCAGCCTGCACAGCCAAATATGCCTATACCTCTGAATGTTCTTGCATATGCTCTGTTATGGAAGATGATACAGAAGATAATGAGATGTAAGGGTAGAGGTTCAAGTCAGACAAACCTGAACATTGATAAAAATTTTGCGGAGGTAAGAAAGTAGGGAGCCAAGACATTTGAGGGTACTAAAGATCTAGCTGAGGCTGATGACTGGCTCAGGCATACGGAGAGGATTCTAATGCGTATGTGATGTATGCCACAGAAAAAATTGAGGTAAACTACTTCTCTTCTTGAGAAAGCAACCTGGAATTGGTGGGAGTTGATTCTAGATAGTCAGAGAGATCCTTCAGTATTAACTTGGGATGATTTTTTGAGGAGATTTGTTGATAAATATACTCTTCCTCATTATCAGACAAAGAAGAAGATAGAATTCCTAGAGTTGAAATAGAAGGAAATGACAGTTGTTGAGTATGAGGCAGAGTTCATCAGGTTATCTTGTTATGCTCCAGAGGATGTTGATACTGATAGAAAGAGGAGAGACAGATTTGAGAGAGGTCTGAGGTATCTGATTCGAGACAGGATTGCAATGAAACCTCCGACATATGAGATGTTACTTGAGACAACTATACGAGCAGAGGAGTTAGAGGCAGAGGGAGATAAATCTGAAGGAAAGTGACACAGAGTCTCAGGTAGTTCTAGTTTGTGGTTGTTATTATTAATGATGTTATGTTGTATTCGAGAGATAGAGAGGAGCACTGCGACATTTGAGGATTGTGTTGGAGTTATTTAAAGAAAAAGAACTGTATGCTAAGTTCAGCAAATGCGAGTTCTGGATGTCTGAGGTTATCTTTCTAGGACACGTGATCTCAACAGATGGAGTGAGATCAAATCCTAGCAAGATAAAAGCAGTTCAGGAGTGGGAAGCTCTGAAGAACGTGTCTGAGGTACGTAGTTTTCTAGGTTTAGCTGGTTATTATCGCAAATTTATTGAGGATAGCTAGACGTATGAGACTAACTACCCGACACACGATCTGGAGTTAGCAGCGATCATTCATCCTTTGAAGGTTTGCGACACTACCTATACGGGGAGTCTTTTTAGATATTCACTGCTTATAAGAGTCTCAAGAATTTCATGACACAGCGAGAGCTAAATCTTCGATAGAGGTGGTGGATTGAGTTGTTGAAAGATTACGACAGCACGATTGAGTATCATCCTAGAAAGTTGAATGTTGTAGCAGATGCCTTGAGCAGGAAAGACAAAGAGGATGATGATTCAGTGACCTATAGAGTAGAGTCATTGTTTTTTTTGTGACAGATGCGAGCACAGTTGGATTTGATTGAGGATCAGATGTTAGCCAACATTCGTGTTCGACCTCATATGCGAGATGTGATTATTAAGCATCAGAAAAGAAAATGATCATCTGATGCAGATTAAAAAGAAAGTTGAGCAAGAAAAGGTACCTACTTTTCACCAACTTGATGATAATTGTGTACTATATTATTGGGATAGACTGTGTGTTCCAGATATTGCGGAGTTAAATAACGAGCTAATGATAGAGGCTCATTCTTCCCCTTTACCAGTTCATCCCAGCAGTACTAAAATGTATTGGGATTTGCAAAAGTTGTATTGGTGGGTACATATGAAGAGGGAGATTGAATTTGTTGTGAGATGCCTCCAGTGTCAGCAGATAAAAGCAGAACATCAAGCTCCAGCAGGAAAATTGAGACCACTTGAGATTTCAGAATGGAAGTGGGAGAAAATCACCATGGATTTCATTGTCAGTTTACCAAGGACGTTTAGACGTCACGATGGTATCTGGGTTATTGTTGACAGTCTAACAAAATTGGCTCATTTCTTAGCTATCCGACAAGAGGATACGTTGGATAGACTTGCTGATTTATATGTGACTGAGATTGTCAGTTACATGGTGTTCCTACTTCGATTGTGTCTGATCGTGATCCTCGGTTTACATCACGAGTCTGGCAGAGTCTCTAGGATTCGAAGGGTACTCGTTTGAGGTTTAGAACGGTTTTCCATCCGTAGACTAATGGTCAGTTGGAGAGGACGATTCAAATAGTAGAGGGTATGCTTCGTGCTTGAATTTTCGAGTTTGGTGGCAGCTAGGACGATCACTTATCTTTAGTTGAGTTTGCACACCATAACAGTTATCACTATAGATTGGTATGGCACCATATGAGGCATTAGAGATTTTTGACGAGTTGACGTACGAGGAGGAGCCTGTTGAGATATTAGACAGACAAGTGAGACAGTTGAGGAATCGTGAGATTCCTATGGTTTTGTTGAAGTGAAGTTTTCATTCACAAAAAAAATTACTTGGGAGGTGGAGTAAGATATGAGACGACAATATCCATATCTGTTTCCTAATTTGACGTCACATCATTTAGGTATATTATGTTTTTGGACTTGATATTGAATGTTCTTACTTAGGTTTACTTCAGAGTTCCTTGATTTGAAATTTCGGGGACGAAATTTTCTTAGAGGGGGGGAATTGTAACATTTTGGGAATTTTTCGTCGTAAAATTATGATAAATAAATGTTTAAACATCAATAATAAAGGTTGATCAAAGGTTGACATGAGGTTGACATGAAATAAACGAAGAAAATTGGAGAAATGCTAAAAAATAGGAAGTACGCGCAGTGGAGGTGGAACTACGCGTGCTCGGGCTGACCACGCATAGTCACCATTCCACCACACGTGGATTGTTGTTTGCCTAAAAAAATATGAAACGAACACTCGAGAAAATAGAAGCAGGGGAGCTGAGAAAACTTGAGAGTTTGAGCAAGGTAAGTGATTTTGATTCTTCTTTCTTGCAATCATCCATACTAGAAGTTACAAGTCATAAGGTAAGCTTGGAACGAAGTGATAGGGCCAATAATGCACATATATTCCACTTGATTCTAGTTAGTTTTCAAGAGATTTTATTAGATAAACCATGTGTTTTTGCAAGTTTATCTACATTTTCGTTTTATCTAGGTTTATTCGAAGAACATGAAGATTTACTATGTTTTGATCAAAAAACATGGCACATCGAGCGGGGCCATTTTGGAGGCTTAAACATAGCAGTCACGAGCGTGGATTGGAGATTAAAGTGTTGGCTAAAATATATCTTATGATCATTTTGTTGCTAGCCATGACGTGGAGCCTGGAATGAGGACTTGGTTTGGCTTGCAAGTGACATGTTTTGAGGCAAAAAATGGGGGCAGCTTGATAGTCACGAACGTGACTAAAATGACCACGAATGAAGGCTTCTCGTGACTCTCCTTTCAAATGCAAAATTGATTCCAGAAGGTGAGTCACGAACATTACTCACCATGATCAGGTTTGGGGCTTCATTTTGGCCATTCGTGACTCCCAGATCCAACTGAAAAAGGTCCAGAAGACCCATCACGAACGTGATGGAAATGATCACGAATGGATGCATGAATTGGCTCAAACATGACACTTGATTTGGCTGGAAAAACGGGCAGCAACTGAGTCACGAACGTGACAATAAATGATCACGAACGTGACTTGGAATTGTTGCAATTCTTGGACAACAGGGGAGTCACGAACATGACTCACAATCTGAATACCAAAAGGGAGCAAAACTGAGGTAGAACATGAGTCACAAACGTGACTCACAATCTGAATGCCAAAAGGGAGAAAAAATGAGGCAGAACATGAGTCACGAACGTGACTCTGTTGCTGGAGAATGTGACTCTCCAAAATTGGCCCAAAATATCCTTTGTTTTGAGTGTATTAAGTGGGGGCATTCTTGACAATTCCAATGGGCTGAATGGAGGCTTATAAATAGGGTTTGTTAGGTTTATTTTCTTGTCTTTGGCCACCCTTTTTCTAGAGGTTTTTGGAGGCTTTGGAGCAATGGTTTAGCTTTCTTTTTCCTCCTCTTTTATTTCCTTTTTATTTTCCTTTTGTTAGATTTTTACCTAGCCATGTTAGGCTAGGTTTTTATGGGTTTTTCTTGGATGAAAATAGAGTTTAATACCTGGTTTACTTATATGATACAATGAAGTTTTGTTTTTGAATGACTTATCTCTTAATGAATGAATGTCTCTTTGATTGGGTTTATGGATGAATCATAGTGTAGACATTTTGTGATTGATTGCTTGTAATGTACATGTTGCGGTTGCAATACAAAGGGCGATGTAATCAATTAAGAGCATGTGAATAATCTATAGTAGTGACAGGCTAGGATTATATCTCATTGTACCTTAATTAATCTAATGCTAGCTTAGAACATTTGATTGCAAACTCGTCTTATCATTCAATTTTATTAATCTTATCCCAGAATTGTGAAAGCCGAGGGATAAGAAGGCTAATCAAATAGTGTTGCGCTCAATTGGATAGAAATATACCAATTGACGCTAATGTGTTCGATGAAATGCCTATGTGAACAATGACCTTGCCTAATTTAATGTATCACGAAAGTAGAACATTATTCGGGTATAAGGACAAAATTTTGAGCATCCCAAAAGGGACTCTTAATTGAGGATAGCGCGAGAACACCGTCATTAAACTCAAATCATTAAGTAACCAAGTATGAAATCATCAAAATCTAGGAAAGCCCAAATTTCTAGTTCATTGTTGAGTCTTTATTTTTAGTGGCTTGTCTTTACATTTCTTTGTTCAAATCAAAAACCCCAAATTCCAATTCATGTTTATTGCTTTCCTTTATTTTATTGCTAGCACCAAATCAATTTAAATACAACATTCCTCGAGAGATTAATCCCGGGAGGCATACTTCCATGGTAAAACTACATCGATCTAATGCGCTTGCTAGACACCAATCAAGTTTTTGGCGCCGTTGCTGGGGAACGACGTATTTATTTTGATTTCATGCTTGTTTGTTTTACTAACCTTTTTCTTTGTTGTTAGTTGTTCCTTTTGTAGGTTAATTTTTTTAGGATCATACGTGGGCATAACTAAGAGCAGCACTTGATATATTTTTATAGGGTTATGATTTGGGGCTTAATTGAAGGGATCCGTGCATAGAGGGGGAGTCCCTATTGAAATGGGCGCCGATCCTATATCTTTGAAAATGATTGGAGTTATTGGTGAAGGGGATGGAAAACAAGCTCCGCCGCCTCATGGTTGAGTAGGACATTCCCCAATGGAGATTTTGAGAAATTTCCAAAGGCCTAGAGTTGGGATGATCCAATCAAGCATGATTTTGAGTCCGGCTGCTAGGAGTTATGAGCTCAAAGGCGTACATTTTGACATCCTACCTAGTTTTCACGGGTTGGCTATGGAGGATGCTTTATCATTTTGGTAGGGCCAATTATACACGTTTATTCTATATATATTATAGCGTATTTTCATTATATTTCGATAGATAATTGCATAAATGTTAGAGTTTTCTTATGTGTATGTTTTTATCTAGGTACGCTTGCAAATGCGGGAATTCGCTATGTTTTGATGGAAATGGAGGCACATCGAGTTGGTCATTTTGGAGATCACGAAATGGAGCATTAAGGTCTTGGAATTGGCAAGAATTTGGCAGCCATT
>CANYCX010345105.1:0-10556 GCA_948193385.1 Breynia disticha f. nivosa | reverse complement strand
TGCAGACCATACCGATGGAAATGGTAAAGTGGTGCTTGATCCTAAGTGGGTTCCAAATGAAACCAGACATCCTCTTGTTTTTCCATATGGAACAGTAGAATTCTGTGTGTTTGAATTGGACATATTGAAGAAGGAATTCATAGAAGTGAATTCATTGGATGGTTGTGCACTCTTGTTGGGTGGGAACCATTCTCTATCAATCTCAATTGGAGAAGATTTGATGAGATGCAAACAGAATTCCATCTATTTTACTCATGATAACTGTGAAGGAATGAATGCAGATTCCACCTACGGAGGACATGACATTGGTGTTTTCGACATGAGTGTTAGGAAGGTAACTATGTTTGATCGTTTTAGGGGTAATAGGATCCAACCATCACCATGTTGGATTCTTCCTCAACAGATTTTCCCAGATGACTACTTTTTATTGTAATTTTTCTGTTACGTTGTGTTAGAAACCTGATTAATTTGGGAAATGAGAATTATTGTGAGGGAGATTAGAAGAATGAAGAGGGATAGAAAGAAAGAGAGAATCAGAATAGATTTAGAAAAGAGGGAAGTGAGGAGAAAAACAAGAGAGTAGATGAGAGAATAAGTGAGAAGGAGAGGAGGGTAGAAGAGAACATAAGGTCGAGAGAAAGTAAAGAGAAAGGGAGAGAGAGAAAAATGAGATAATCTGTATATTCATTCATAATGCTAATTACATATTCTACTGTCCATAAATACTACCAGCAGTTTACAAACAGTTATAATTGAAAATTATAGCTATAAAATAACTACCCATATGTACACTACTTGTAATGGGTAGTTAATAGACTAGTTGATGGATATTGTGTCATGAGTCATCACATTTCATCCCGCTTAAAACGATCTTTGTCCTCAATGATTATTTCTTTAAAATCTTTACCAATTGGTTGTACTGAACATCCTTCTGCCTTGAACATCCATTCCAGCCATTTCCTCGATAGCTGTCATCTCCTTTGTTATGGCACCCTGCTGTGACAATCGGTGGGAACTTATGGCCATAGTTATAGAAAGAACAGTTGGCATGGCAATTGGAATTCCATCTGTAAGTAAAACTAGAAGGTTGTCTATTCCAACGCGGTAGGCTCGCTTCTGAATCCTATAAATCACAATGATCTCAATTAACATTCCATAGTAATTGAACAAATGCATAAGTTTCCAATTGCTATTAAGACCTTCTGAAAATGGTCAACATGTGTAGTGTTTTCCAAAAGATGAGCTGCCTTTCCAAAGAAAGTATGCACTCCTATGGCAATAACAACTGCTTCGATTTCTCCATGTTTACATGTTGAACCTGAGTAAACCCCATCACCTGGATGCTTAGTGACTAGAAGTGACTCTCCTACCACAAACTCTTTAATTTGCAATTTAGTTTCACCCTTCTAATCACTAAATTCCACCTTAACTTCTATATGATATGACCTATCAGTCTTTTGGGTTTCTAAAGTTTCTCCACAGATAGACTTGTTTAGTGCAGAATATTTATCAAACAAATGGAGTACCTGGAACATTTTATCATTCTTTCTTGCACTTATTGCACTTCCAAACGCAACAAGAAAATTTTTACCATACTGCATATATCCAGACTCTTCAGACTCCATGTTTAATTGATGTGTTTCCTTTGACCAATCCAGTATTCTCAACTCCTCAACATGGTCTTCTTCATACACTTTTCCTTCAACAAGATCAGGTTTCTGCTCTTCTCGGTTGATCAAGGATCTCAAAAGAGCCATCACCTCTTGGAGATTTTCATCTATTTTTTTGCGAGTTTCTTCTTGAGTCTTGATGAATTCGAACTGTAAGTTCTTGAATTGATTCTCCAAGTTCTTGACTTGATTATCCAAATCTTTTAGCCGAGTTTCGTCATGTGCCATTTTGAATAGAGCAGCAGTGCTCTAATACCAATTTGTTAGGAACCTGATTTATTTGGGAAATGAGAATTATTGTGAGAGAGATTAGAAGAATGAAGAGGGATAGAAAGAAAGAGAGAATCAAAATAGATTTAGAAAAGAGGGAAGTGAGAAGAAAAACATGAGAGTAGATGAGAGAAGAAGTGAGAAGGAGAGGAGGGTAGAAGAGAACATAGGGTCGAGAGAAAGTAGAGAGAGAGGGAGAAAAAGAAAGACAGAGAAAGATGAGACAATCTGTAAATTCATTTATAATGCTAATTATATATTCTGCTGTCCATAAATACTACCAGCAGTTTACAAACAGTTATAATTATAGCTATAAAATAACTAACCACATGTACACTACTTGTAATGGGCAATTAATAGACTAGTGGATGGATATTGTGTCATTGGTCATCACACATTGTTATCAGTCTGGTCGATTATTATTAAATCTGTGTAAATCAGTTTCTTATGAATACGTTGATACCAAATGTTTGATGATTCTAAGTTTGTGTATTACTTTGTTGCAAATTCCACGGTCAAATTTGCAAAGATTGAGATAACATAAAAATGTCCATCTTACTCTTCAATCTACGTTCATTCCAATCGTTGTTGATAACTGTTATAGAGATTGGCTCTTCATTTTGTTGGTGCCATTGCTTTATCAAACAATCTTCCTGTTCATTGTATTAACTAATGATTGCTGCTCACATTCAAACCTTTTGTAAACGAGTTCTTACTCTTATAATCTCTTCTTCAACCTTGTTAATCTCATAGCAGTGTTTTAAGGCTCGTATCCTCTAGCAGCTCGGACTAGGAATTGAGTCACTGATTTAGCATGTGGGATGCGTAAAATCTTAAGTTTAAATTATGATTTTTTGTTAAATGCAAGCTTTATATTAACTAGTTGGGTCACAGTCAAATTGGCATCAGCGAATTTTACGTCGTTTTGGTCCTTAGTGTCAATTGGGACGAGTTTATTGATCGGGTCACCATGTTTTCAGTCTGGCCGGCCGAATTGGTTCGAATTTTAAAACATTGTTTCATAACATTGAAATCTTTGCTTAGTTTAATCCGTATGGTGACATTATAACGTCTTTACGAGCACATGCAACTTCTTTCTTAGTGAACCAAATAGATTTATATCTAAAAGTTCATTAGAGGTCTTTCAAAAAAGTCGACGATTGAATAAATAGTATAAACAAATATATTTGATCAAAAAGGAAAAATAGAAAGATTTATCCAAATTATACCTTTTTTTGGTCTAGCCCCGGTATCCTCGACCCACTGGACCGAGACTATTCCAGTTCGGGAAGAAGTTTGGGGTTAAGGTTTATTTCCCTTCCAAGCGACGTTGCAGGGGATCGAACCGTGGTCCGCCTTACCAAGTTCAGCCCCAAGTACCACTGAAACAAGAGGTCGTTGGTTCCAAATTATACCTTTAATCATCACTTTATAGGAAATTATTAGGTATGAATATATTAGATATATATGACTAGTTCAATAAAATAGTATTTCTATTAAAAAAACATATTTTTTACTTTCTTAAAAAGAAAATTTTTTGTTACAAATGAACTAGATATTGAAGTGTGTTGTCACTGCTTTAAGAAGGTTCAAAACAGTTTTATTTATGGACAAAAATACAATTAACCAAATTAGAAAAAAAAATCTTAACTAAAATAAATTTATTAATTAGACAAAAACATACTAAAAGAAAAGTGAAAGGTTTGATTTCATATGTCAACGAACATAAACAAAAGTGAATCACTTGTCATAATCCCATATTAAAAAGCACACGCATCTGCACTTTTATTTTTGACGGCTATGAAAAATACTAATTTCAGGAGAGAAAAAAAAGTGGCCACATTTTACACACACAAACCAACAAAGAACTGTTACTGAGTGGAGAGAATCTTCTCTAAAATCTCTCTTCATCTCTTTGGTATCAATTTCTCACTTTATCTTCATTACACTCGTGTAATTTTAGATATTTTAAGTTTAAATATGTCTTTTTTAGTGTAAAGGTGAGTGTTTTTTTATGTTTCCTTATCTGGGTTCTGGTTAAAATAGGATTTTTATTGGTTTTGTGAGTGTAGCTTTGTTTGGTTATGTTTTTGCAGATCTTGAGAGGTGAAACGAGGCCTTTTTGGATCTGGATTGTTATTAAAGATTAGGTTTTTGGTGAAATTTTGTTGCAATGTCTGTTCCATATCATATTCCTGTCACTGCAGCACAGGTTTTGTGTTTTATGTTGTTACTTTTTTTTTAGGAAGAGGTTGTGTATTTATAGAAATATGGATGCTTTTGTTGGTTTTGTGTAGGTAGGTACATATTTTGTGGCACAATACTATCAAGTATTGCAACAGCAACCAGATTATGTCTATCAGTTCTATAGTGATTCTAGCACCATGCTTCGGGTTGATGGCACGAAAAGAGAAACTGCTGCTTCAATGCTTGTATGTTTTACCTCTCTTCCCCATTAATTTCTATTTAAAGCTTCGAGCTGATAGAGTATTGATCGGTGGAAGTTGCCAATTATTAGTTGATTGTTTACACAATGCTGTAGGTGCTGATATTTAGTTCAATTCTTCTTGTGTGTTACTGTTAGTTTTAGCTAAATGGTTTAGTGGATAACGCATTGAAATGGTTTATAGTGGCAATGGTTTAGCGGATAATTGTGATGCCTGTTGTATGCCATTGTATTCTCTGTTTTGTCATCGCGGATAATTAGTCATTTATAATGTGATTTAGCTTATACTTTCTTTTGCCTATTGTTTGTTTCCAGCAAATTCATGCGCTTGCTATGTCACTTAATTATACTGGAATTGAAGTCCGAACAGCACACTCCCTCGAGTCTTGGAATGGAGGTGTACTTGTCATGGTTTCTGGTTCTATGCATATAAAGGATTTCAGTGGCAGAAGGAAATTTGTGGAAACATTTTTTCTTGCACCTCAAGAAAAAGGATATTTTGTGCTTAATGATGTTTTTCACTTCATTGAGGAAGATCCCGTCCATCACCATCCGCCAGTTTTACTGGCACAAAGCAATTTTGATCCCAAATTTACTGCTCCTATTCCCGAACAGGGTAATATGCAGATTAACTTATTAATGTTTTGCATGGCATACTTCTTTAGATTACTTCAGGAAATCAATCAAAGTATATTATTAATCATGCATAACAAATGACCAGTGACAGTATGTTTTATTTTTCAAATTTTGTATTGTACAGAGAAAAAGAATGTTTATAGTTTCTGTTTACATTTATGCTTTTGATCCTGGAGCCGTGTTGGGCCTTGACTTGATCTATACTTACAAATGTCTGACATTGTATTCTCTGTTGAACTTATTGAAAATTTTCATTTCAGAAAGTTTAGATGCAATTCTAAAATCATTTTCCTTGATGCTGGCAATAGTTTTTCTGAGTTAAATATTTTGACATTTAGTTATGGTGCTGGTATTTGCAGTTCGAAGTTATATGCTGGGATCACAAATGCAGAACAGAGATTTTGCTGCTCCTGTTGTCACGAAGGAAAATTGTCGAGTTGACAGCTACAGTGTTCCAGAACAACTGTTGCCTCAGATTTCTGATTCGGAGAAAATTTTGGAGGAAAGCCCTGTACTAGAGTCAGATAGTGCACTTCAAAATACGGCATCTTCAGCCCAAGATCATTTGCCTGCTGCCGTTGAGGAATCTATGGCAGAGCCTCAAAAACATACATATGCTTCTATTGTACGTATCACATTAACATGACTCGTAATTTTTTTAGCATGTCTCTGTCTTGAATTGAGCATGATGTTGCGTGCTCATATTCTTGGAGTTGGATTATAACTTTGCAGTAGTACTGAAATTTACTAATTGTTTGTTGAAAGTTACGAGCAGCCAAGGGGAAACCTGCACCATCAGCTCCTTCTCAGACGATGACTACTAGCAAGAAAGAATCATCTGCTTCAGAGTGGGATCGTATTCCTGAAACCAGCAATGGGGAAGTTGGTGCTACTATAAACTCATTCGACAGTTTGAGGGTAGACACAGCTGAGGAGGCACAAGAAATGGAGGATGAAGGTTCGGTTCTAGACGATTTGTGCTTTTCCATGCAATAACAAGTCAATTCATTTGCTAATGAAAATTTTGGAATTTTGAATTGAAGGTTTTTTTTTTTCCTCTGAACATTTTAGATGAATTCTGGTCTGTTTATGTGAGGAACTTATTACCAACAACATCCGAAGCTGAAATTGAAGAGGAATTCAAAAAATTCGGCAAAATTGCACCTGATGGTGTCGTCATTCGAAGTCGCAAGGTTCATTTATTTACAACTGCATCATTTGCTTCTCATGTTTCCCCTTCAGAATGTATCTCTAATTCTCTTTTTGTTCATGCAGGATGTTGGTGTATGCTATGCATTTGTTGAGTTTGAAGACATGACGGGTGTTCATAACGCAGTCAATGTCTGTAAATGAATTGAAAACATTAAAACAATCTATTCTAGTTATTATGATTTTGTAATGGGTCAGGTTGATATTCCTTTTTTTGTTTCAGGCCGGTAGTGCACTCGTTTCTGGACGACCAGTATACATAGAAGGGCGAAGACCAAACAGTAACATTCCATCTCGGGCAGGGAGTATGTTCTTCAATTTCTCTTCATATTCTAAGCACTGAAGTTACTTTGATATTGTTAACATAATTTGCCTTCATTCTATAATATTTTCTAAGATTTTCTCTCATCAAGCCCCTTTGGTCTTTAATTAAGAAGGAAGTACTGGTGATTCAGCTTCCCATAAATACATTGTAATTGAAACTGTTTTGGACAGGAGGAAGAGGGCGAGGCAGGGGAAGCTACCAAGCAGACTTAGTGAGGGGACGTTTCGCTCCAAGAAATTTCAGCAGGGGAGCCGCGAATGATGGAAGCGATCGCGAATACAACAAACCGAGAGGAAACGGCTTTTATAGACCTAGCACCCGCCAAGACGGAGGATACTCAGCTCAACAAGATTCATAAACTGGAGTATAACCATCAGCCTAGACAGACACTTGTCTTACCAGTCCTCACAAGAGGATGAAGAGCAAAATTTTGATCCCATTTAGTTCATCACTGTTTATCAGAAAGGGGTCCTACTGGTTTCATGAAACATTGATGTATACTTTCAGGAATCAGATTAAATTAGATTTGTTGGTGGCAATCTGTTAATTCTGTTTAGCATTCTCATAATATTCATTGTAAGTATTGCATTTAATGATCACTTGTTTGATGTAATTTATTCTTCAGGTTGCCAAAGCTGTCTTCTGTTTCACCATTGTTGGTAAACAGTCAACATGATAATAGAATATGGCTGATGCACTATCCAAATTAGACTGCTTAATTGGCTATTTGTGAAACTAATTACGTATTTAAGTTACGTAATGAACTGCTTGTACATCAAATGTTGCTGTAAGTATTTTATTATAACTTCATATCCATTTTAAGCTGGGACTTCAAATTGAACGACTTCATCCCTACTCGCTTCGTTTTCTTCTGTTTCCCAGAGGAAACTGGCATATGAAGCAAGAACATAGCTGAAAAACCACCACACAAAATGCTGAAAATCAGTAATGGAAAATCTTATAAACATACATTCTTTTTCATAGGTTCTAGCTTTAGTAAGGAGTGATTCTGAAGTGATTAAAACTTACCTATCCTCAGGAGCAGCTTGAACTGCTAGCTCGAAGTAAGACGAGGCTTTGTCGTAGTCACGATGAAGTTGCCACACCAATTTTGCATACTGCGACATGATTTCACCATCGTTTGGATCCGCCATCACTGCACGGAAGTAGTATTTCTCAGCCCCTTGAAGGTCTCCTTTGGACTGCAAATATGAAGCAATTAATTATCACAAACTGCAGAATCTGTGAGGTGTATGTCATAAGGCACGCAACATGTTCTCACCTCTAGCAGAAACTGAGCATAATTTCTCAAAACCAAAGGGTTCAAAGGGTTTTCATTGACCATCTTCTCGTAGTGCTCCTCGGTATTCTCAACCTGGTTAACGTTAGATGCAATTTCTTCAACGCTAAGTGTAGGTGGAAGCTCTAATGGTTCAAAGTCATCTTTGAAGTCCAATTTTCTAAGATCATACACATTGTCATCTTCTCTAACCTAAAATCATTTAAAAGGCTTCAGAATATAAAAAAATCATGAAATTTTTGCAAAAGCCAAAAGAGCTCAGCATAGAATGCATTACTTGGGTATGTTCTAGCTGCGGCATGTCTTCTTCCCCAGCATCCCCTATTTCCCAGAGAAAACTTGCATATGCCGCAAGAACGTAACTGCAAACAAGGGAGAAATAAAGAGAATAAATTAAACATGGTGCATTTTCCAAGTCCCATCACGACCATCCACTTCCATTAGAACAATCTAACCTGGCAGGCAGCAGACCTTGGAAACTGGGAATGTTCAAGTGATAAATGTCAAGGGTCGTGACTTTGAAATTACCTGTCTTGAGGAGAAACCAGAGCTGCACGCTGTAAATTGCTCAATGTTCTATCTTTATTATGGTTGACCTCCCAGTCTAGCTTAGCATACTTCAACAAGATTTGACCGTCCTCAGGATCAGCCAATGTGGCTCGGTGATAGTAATTTAGAGCTTCATCAATGTGTCCCCTAGACTGTAAGAGGAAAAAGAAGGCATAGAAATCACTAAAGAAATGGCACGGCGTGCATAAATTTAGAAATTTCTAAGCAGCAAAATTTGTTTTTTGTACATAAATCCAGAAATGTTTCTCATTTCTCAAAGGTTTAAATCTTAACTAAAATTTTTCTAAAGTGAGTGGACGCGTAGCATAACACAAAACCATACGCAATTTTACCTGCAAGAGGTGAGCATAATTCGAAAGGAACAAGGGGTGGCAAGGATAGTTCTCAACCATCCTCTTGTAGTACTCTTCAATATCACCATTTCCATCAAAAGCTGGCAAGCTTAAATCACCACCATCACCATTTCCCCCGCCAATATCATAACCACCAATCCCAAGCCCAGCAGCAAGATACAGGGGAGGACTTGGAGGCTCCTTTACTTCACCGTTCATACTCTCCACTCCATTTAATTGTTCTCGTTCTTGTCGTTCATCTTCTCCTTCCTCTTCTATTAACCCCATACTATTCTTCTTAAAGCTGAAGTCGCCGCCGCCAATTGCATCTATGCTCTCGCCAATTGTAACAGTTCTCATCAACGTTTCTTCTTGTTCTGCATTATTTTCTTCATGTTCCAGCTCATCAGTGTTGTTGAAAACCGATAAGGAAGGTACTGAATGCAACATTTTCTTGTTATGCCTCAATGGAGACTCTTCCTGAAACCCGGATAAGCAGGCACTTAGTCTATCCAAACTGCTGTCAGACCAAGCTCTTCGCAACTCTTGCTTCGTGTCAGAAAGTGGAGATGAACGGCTGCATGAAAATGGTGTGTTCAAGATGTGACAATGCGACCCAGAAGGGAAGGAATGTTTGTGGTGATGATGTTTATGATAAAGGGAACGATGCTTGGCGTGAATGTAGCTATTTAAGTTGTCTTGATCTCTATTAGGACTATCCGAGAGAGATGAGAGGAGAGTTTTAGTACATGGGATTGAGGAGCTCTTCAGAAACATGTTCTTGTTTAATTAATACTGAACATTAGGTTGCTTGAGAGCTGTGATTGTAGAAAAGATATAAAAACTCTTCCATCTAAAATCAACAAGAATAGTATTATGAAAACTAGATCCTTTTTACCTGGCACTTGCAGAAATTTTTATGTTTTCAAGAACAAAAATGTTCTCAAGGTTATAATATAAATTAGAATAAAAACACAGCCATCAAAATCTATAAAATTTTCTCTAAGAAGCAAGGCACATGTGATAAGTTTAGAAAGGATAAAAAATGAGTGACAATCACATGAAAGTTTATGACTTTGAGAAGCTCACACAAGTGGAAGATGGCATTCACAAGAAACAGGCCAACGATGGCATTCATACTTTCCAACCCAGATGAAGGCATGTATCTCGGATCTAGAACATCGTATTAATGCCAACTATTTCGAAGACTTCAAAGTGCATACATAGAAAGGAAAGAAATAAAGACGTGTACCTCAGTTTCGTGACACTGAACAAACTCTCCAGATCCAGAAGCTTGTGCTCTGCAAAAAGAGGAAAGTAAGTTTAGGATGTTGGTGATAGTCTCTGTATGAGTTATGACATCATGGGAAGCCATGAGATTGGGGACAGCAACATGGGTATGCCTTCACCAATCAAGCTGCCACGTTGAGTTTACAGTGACGTCACATGATTCATCGTTGTCCTTCAGTTAAAATTTTTTTTTTTTAATACTACATAAATGTCAAAACTAGGTTGAAACTGCATCTGTACAGAGGGAAGGATTATTATTGAAAAAGGGAAAACCCAAAGAGTCAAAATACAAAAGTTTTGATAGACCAACAGGAATATGAGATATAGAATCACTATCTAGATTAGACAATAGACAATGCTTAGTCAACCAGTTAGCACTTTCATTGGCCTCTCGAAGAACATGCTGGAACGCAGCAGAGTCAAATTCAGCCTGGTAATTGTAAATATTCCAGAATAGGTTCTGGCATTCGCCTTTCCATTCGGAGGGATTCTGGATGTATCTAATGGC
>CANYCX010345007.1:0-10035 GCA_948193385.1 Breynia disticha f. nivosa | reverse complement strand
ATATATATGTAAGAATGACATTCATATTAGCACACATCAATCGAATGGCATTCTTTCTGCACACAGCGAAGCACACAACATAATATTCATCTCGGCTCACACAGAGCAAATCAAACAATACCACACAGGTATTCAATCAATATCCAATCAAACATAAATCAAACAACACATTGTCAATAAGGTTCATCTAGAACCTAGTAACTCAACATAGCATTATAGGCCAAATTCTAAACATATAGAAAATTGCCTAAAACAAAATACGAATCCGTTTAGTAAGCTTAAGAACACTTACCTCGAAATCAAGCAAAATAATAAACTAAACTCCGAATCAAAATCCTCCCTCAGTCGTATAGATCCTCCTGTACAAAAATAATCATATACGACATATTAAATAACCATTCCCATATTGATTCTAGCTTTAGAATCATTAAAACATCATTTAAAAAACATAAATCATCTATATGTCAACATTTCCAACAATTTCTTTCTAAATCTAATCTTCCTCAATTCCATCTATTCCATGATTTCCATCTCTAAAATCATTCACAAGGAACCATTCAACTCAATAGCATCTAACCACATTAATTTCCAACAACAATTCAGTTCATTCATTCCAATTTAGCAAGATTAATACACTTTCTATCCACTCTTTGTAAACCTTACATAAACCAACTATCAATCATAGTTACCTTGTTGATTCTTGCAAGAAATCACTTCTTGTCCTTCAAATTCACTCCTCTGATGATTTCTCAGCCTTCTCTGGTGTTTTCTCTGCAAGGGTTTTGATTTGGGAATGTAAAATGAGTTCTTGTCGCTTATCGATCGAAACTTATTTTTTTTTTCAGAAAACAGCGATCCACGCGTGGTGGAATGTGAACTACACGTGGTGGTAACGATCACGCGTACTTCCCTTTCCACTGCGCATACTCCACAATTTCAGATTTCTCCAATTTCTTCGATCGTTTCGTGTCAACCTTAAATCGACCTTTCATATACCTTTATATATTGATTTTTAAACATTTATTTATCGTCATTTAATGACGAAAAATATACAAAATGTTACAATGAGTCTGCTTCAAAATGATAAGTAGAGAAGTGTCATGAACACTGCATCGCATTAGTGATCATAAGTCTGCTTCAAAATGACAAGTGGAGAAGTGTCACGAACACTACGTCATGTTAGTGATCATGAGTCTGCCTCAAAATGTCAAGTAGAGAAATGTCACGTTCACTGCATCACGTTAGTGATCATGCATCTGTCTCAAAATGAAATGTTTTTCACAAATATCGGGATAGAAGGTAAAGTACATTAAGGATATATGTAACGTATGTTGCGAGCCTGACAGAGCATAACATTTACTTTTATAAAAGAGAGTAACGAATCTATTTGCATGCCACCCTATACCTGATTTAATCATGATTATATCCATTAACCATGCAATTTGCCACCAAATAGTCGTTATGTTCATATTTTCCTAAAAAACACTAGCTACTTGACTAGGTATGATCCTAGTCAACTGGAATGCTCATCATTCTGCACACTTGAGTCTTATTGTTCTTAGTTGAGTTCAGACACATCATGATCGACTAAGTGTTGTCTTAGTCGACTAGAAGGATGTTCCAGAATATCTTTGACCATTTCAAATGGTTTGCTTCCATCATTTATCAACCTATTAAGTATGATTCATCCTAAAAATTATTTTTATCAAGTTCATAGATTTCAACACATGATCAAAACATAAGAACGACTTAATGCTCAACATCAATTGTCCAACAATCTCTCCCTTTTTGATAATGATAAAACCCTCATTGAATTGATAAAAATGTGAAAGGCAATAGAATTTTATAGATCAAGGTTGGATCTTGTCTAGAATGTTAGTAACCAAAGGCAACCAAGCTAGAACAACGAATTAGGATTTGAGATCCTCAATATAAACTTTCCTTAACCAAATTATAATTTAACCAATTAACATTCATTTCAACTCAGACTACAAAAAAACGAATTTAGCCACAAAACATTTGGTCGTTAAAATTCAAATTTAGCGTCCAAAAAATGGTCATAAAAAACGTCGTCGCTAAATTCAATTAGCGTTCACGTGGAGGCTGAATAGCGTCCATGTGGAGGCTGAATAGTGTCCACGTGGACACTATGCTAATCAGCATACACGTGGACGCTGAACAAACGCAACGTCCACATGGACGCTAAAAGTTTAGCATCCACGTGGTTGCTATCATTCAGTGTCCACATGGACGCTAAATATGAGTGTCCACATGGACGCTAATACTCAGTGTCAACGTGGACACAAAATAAATTTGCGAATATTTGGTTTTTTATAATTTATTTATATTAACTTTAATTTAAAATTAATTTTCAATTTAAAATTAAATATCAAATTAATATTTAAAATGAAAAATTGAAAAAAAATTATAAAAAAGAAACAGAACTATAAAATGAAATATATATAAAATAAAAAATATAGTATAACATTCGTACATAAATAAAAAAACATAAAATGAAATATCTAAGAAGTGGGTGGAGGCTGTGGTGGAGGTGGCTGAGGGGTAGTCGTCGGCGCGTCGTCAGATGCGAGTGCTCGGCCGGAGAAAAATAGCTGAATCTGGCGCTCCATCTTTGCTAACCGCTCCTCTAGTGTGTCAATCCGAGTTTGCATATGCTAGTTATTTCGGGTAAGCTCTGCAGAACGCGTTGCGTCTTGGAGAGGATTCGAGATCCTGGCGGCATAAAAATCTCCAGCAGAAGTGACGACGTCAAAAACTGACCTACCAGGGTCTACACCGCCTACGGCCCAGAGGTAGGCATCACACTTCTCTTGGTACTTGGTGCTACCCTCTGACGACAAATGCTGGCTCAGCTCAGACTGGACGCGTAACTGATTAAACAAATTAATTAACGTTATGAATAAAAAATCTAAAGTGAATGCAAAATTGAAAAAACAATGTGAAATATAACTTACATGAACCTCCATCATCCTCTCATCAACGAACCTGGTAGGATCCCCGCAGTGTGTGTGCATCCGAACAAAAACCTCGTGTGGATAAACCTCGTCTAAAAAGTCAGAGCATCGTCGACATTATAATTTATCGGGTTCACAACATAAGTACTACTACTACCACTACCACCTACATGTTGTCGAGACTCGCTCAGTAATACATTAAACATTTCCTCTGTCTCTCTGTGTGCATTCCACCAATAGTAATTGCTTATAAACTCCCGATAAATAATATGTTCTTTAACTTTGTCTGGACTTAAAAATTTTCTATTCCTACATCTTGTACACGGATAACGTAAGGACGAATTAGCTACATCAAAAGTATAATTCGACATGGAGAACTCCATAAATTGTTCAACGCCCGCAATAAACTCATCATTCAAAAATCCCTCAATGGTACGTACATACATCCACTCACGCATTTCTCCTAATAAATATGAATATATTTCAAAATTATCCCTAACAGATAATATAAAACTAAATAAGAAATATAATATTTAAAAATACATAAAACATTCATTAAATTAACACTTACAGTTATATCTACTAAGCCTCCGAAAGAAGAGACGCTCTCCAAACAACAACCGCTCCAACGTATTCTTCTTCACGAATTACATATAATTTTATTTAGAGTAAATTTTTAAGCTACAAACATAACCAAATATGAAGTCATATTTATAGGGAAATTTGGGGGGGGGGGGAATTTCCCGCCAAATTAGTGACCATGTGGTCACTAATTAGCGACCACGTGGATGCTTACGCTAATTAGCATCCACGTGGAGGCTAATTAGCGCCCATTTTTCGGCACAATTTTTTTCCCGCCACATTGTTTATGTTGAGTGTGTTTTAGTGCCCAAGTGGTCGTAAAATTAGCGTCCACGTGGACGATAATTTTGGCGGGTTTTCACGCCAAAAATTCCCGCGTTACTGTTACACCTGATGACCAGTTTAGTGTCCACATGGTCGGTAATTATGCGAAAAATTTAGCGTGTCTGATTTTAGCGTCCAAAATTTTTGGTCGCTAAATTCTCGACGCTATATCACCAAAATCTTGTAGTGTCAAGCCAAAATTACATTTTAACCAAGTAACATTCAATTCAATTCAAGCTCACCCTCAATATAATATCTCCTTAACTCAATTCACATTCAAATCAATTTATACTTCTCCCCATTTTTGGCATTCATGAAAAAGGAAACATAATATCAAATGAAGCACAAAATCAGCATCCACAATGTAAGTAAACATTCAAAATCAACATGAACATTAAACCCAAGTGACATAATATCCATAATATTTTCAAAGAAAATTATCAACACAACAACAAGTACAAATATCATCAAATCACATAAACAAAGTACAAGAATGTCTAACAACATAATCATAGCTATGTAAGGATGATAAATGAGTGATGAGATATGTTGGTCCACTATGATACACTCTAAACTATGGACAAACCACATCATCGCCCAATTTGCAAGTAGGCATCTCCCAAATCTTCTCAAAGTTTGTAGAGACCTTCTTAATCATTTTACCCTTATAGCTTAATTCTCCACGAATCTTTGCTCTTATCTCACTTGTCTCATTATAAACCAGCTCTATCTTCCTCCTTAGAGCGCCAAAAGCTTTCGTTTTGACATTACTCTTCCTTGCTGAGCTCCTCCTTGGAGTGACATTTGGAAGTGATGTCCCTTCATCAACCAGAGTGAGATTAAGTGTCCTAGAAATGGGTCCGTAGATCCATCCCATATCTTTTGTCTTGATGAAATTCACAGTTGTTAGATTCATTGTCGTAACTATCCAATTTTGTTGGAATGGAGAGAAGGCTTCACTCTTAAGATAAATTCTTCTTTCCTCCAGAATCTTTGTAATATGTGCCTCGAAAGTCATCCCTCATTATTTGAAGGATGGATTAAATATGTCTTTACAATGTAGTCTAGTCTTCTGATTCATCATCCTCAATATAAGTTGAGGGAAATTCATTTCCCTTCTGGTCTGAAGATGCCAAATAATCTCTACATCTAGATTGAAGATAAAATTATAACTTGTCTTCTTGGGAATATTATGCGGTTGACTGCATAGTGAAACATTAGATACATAATAGGTAAGTCCATTGCCTCTAAAAATTTATCACTCTTCACAATCATCAGTTCACGAAGTTTCCTAATCCGTTCTTCGAGATTGAAAGTCCATTCAATCTCTAGTTCATCTTTCTCATCGCTAGAGTCTTCATAGTTTTTAGCTCTCACTAAGCTCCTATCATCATTTGAACAAGTGGGTCTCACTCCTCCCCTTTTCATTCCAAACCACTTGCATATCTCTGTTTTGATAATAATAATCCCTTTGTTTTTTTACCCTAGTGTTAATCATCGTTCATCGAGATTGGTTCATACTAAAAACAACATGTAAGTTTTTATAGAACTCTCTAATTAAATCCTCATAAATGTCATTCTCATAACCAACCATGTCATAAATTTTATTTTCTCTAAATTCCTCAAATATTTCACCATATGGAGATTTTATTATATTTGACTAATGAAACTTCATTGAAGAAATGAGGGTTTCATAATTGAGTACCTTAAAAAATAGTTCCTTATTGGTGTGAGTAAAATGAGAAAGAAAACGCTCTTGATCTAAAGAGGCATCTCTCTGAAAGATGAACCATGGACATGAGTGACTCTTGTCATGACCCTCTTTAGGCTTGTTCCTCCATATCTCTCTGTGAGTTTCCTTTTTCCATTTGAGAGTAAAAAAGGGAATTTGGGAAATTAAGGTTTGAGGTGGGTCTGCTATAAAATGAAGTGATTTGAAGAAGTTTTGGTGGAAAGGGAGGTTGATTTGGATGGAATGGGTGTGGGATTGATGATTTTGGTAGAGATTTGAGCTTAAGTTGTAGATTTGAGGAGTGGTGAACAATGTAGTCAACCAATCTCTAGGGATTTTGTGTTTTGAAGAGTGACAAAAAATGAAAGATTCGAATGTTATATGGAAATGAATCCCATTTTAGTCAACTAGACATTCTTTTAGTCGACTAGGATTTTTTCTGTTGGTCGATCAGGTTCAATTCCACTCAAGTAGATAGGATACAAAAACTTTCCAAACGCTACTGACCATAATCTTTAGTTGACAAGCAACTATGTTAGCCGACCAGATAATTTTACTCGACCAGGAATAAATCCTACTTAAAGTAAACTTAGTCTTCTTAGTTTCAGAATCAAATTGCTACAGTAGCCTTGAGACCAACTTGACTAGTCTCGTCTCCAAAACCATATAATTAATGAATAACTAAAATAATTAATAATAATAATAATATTTATATGATAAAACAAAAAAAAAGAGGTTAAGTACAAGTTAATGGATGGTTGATGAAAGGCTAATATTAAGTAAACATAAAAAGGGAAAATGACGAAAAAAAGGAGAGTACACGTTGTGGGCAAGGCAACGTGTTGCATACTACACGTTGTGAGCCTCACAACTTGCATAATGCAATGACCACGTGTAGTCCTCTTTTTGTGGCAAGATTTATTTATGGTTGTTTATATGGATATCTCAGATTACAACTGTTATACATAAGATGTAGTTAAATGATGCAGACTTGGTGTACTACGGAATAGATAGTATATTAGATCAACACAACGTCGAGTCCATAGGTGTGTTGAATAAAATGATTTGTATTCTGGATAGATAATCTATTGAGCTGTAACGATTTATCCAAAAATATTGAAATGATTGATGAGTAAAAGAAAGTATTTTATATGATTGACTAAAAGTACGATCGGAAGAGAAAATTTTAAATAGATGGTTGAAATGGTTAACAAGATAGTTAATTATGTGAGTAAGAATGTAATAAGTATAAGATGTTTTAATTTGGTATTAGAGCAGGGATATAACCCTTGGATTGTATATTGATGTGTGATTTATGATTTGCATTTGTGTGTGAATTTCTTTTATGTTTTATAGATATGTCGTAGTCTAGATAGCCTACGAAGAGAGAGGGGGTAGCAGACCCTAGAGATACTGTTCAAATATCTTATGCAATATCTAGACACGAGCCATATGATCCTGATCATCAGTATTACGGTCCAGCTTATCCTTATCCATCACCACCACCTTATAATCCTATCTACAGGATGCACCTTTGAATGATTACCAGATTAGATACATAAATTTTAAGAAATTGAAGAGGTTGGGAGCTGTGGAGTTCAGGCGTACTACAAATCCATGACTGGTAAAGGCGTGGTTAGATCAAATTATCTAAGTCTTTGAGATGATGCATGCTACAGTTAGAGACATGTTAGAGTTTGCTATATCATTGTTACAATAACTAGTGGAAGTCAGTTCCCCATTTCTTAGAGTTTCCACGAGTGATAGTATAGGAGGATTACTTATGAGAGTTTAGAAAGAAATACTTATTGAAAGTATACACAAATGCAACATAAAAAGAGTTTTTAGCTATAACGTCCTGGAAATTGTAGGATTTAAAATAAATTAAAAACTGCATTTATTCAGATAAAATCGCATTGATTTAGGAAAGATTTCAAAAATCAGCAGACAGCACAACTACGAACATGCCACGTGCTTATGGGAGGATGATTAGCACGACCCCGTGCTCATCATGGAAAATCCGCACATCCTCATGTTGAATTAAATGTAGAACAATACCGTGCACAGTAAAATAGGAACTCGTGCTGAGATTTCACGGCACGACGTGTGCCACGACCCGTGCTCCAGGTCGTGTTGATTGGGATTTACTGAGAATTCTGTTTCTGATTGAATTCATTTACGAAACAGAACAAACAAGCTAGCAGTTGTCTGGAGAAACCCTAATTTTTGTCCAGCAATGTGGAAGAGTCAGAGAAACACTTAGTTCTAGCAAGGATCGATCCTAAATTCATCCCAAGTGTGAAGGTAAGCTTCTAAGTTATTTTTGGCTGAATTTGATGGATTAAGCTTGTTGTGTTGCTGTGCTTACAAGTTAAGCGTGTTAATTGCTGAAAAGATGCTGGAATTCAGTTAGTTAATGAAAAATTAAGGAATTAACAAGTTTCCACATGATTGTTTAATTGTCTAGGAGAATCTAGATGAGTCAGTGGATTAGCAGTGGAAGTAGTGCTAATGGCACACATTTCGAGGTAAGTGATTTGTTCTTATGACCTTTATACTTATGACTATTGAGTAGTTTCGTAAGTGATTTCCTTAGTTAAGTATCTTAATACTTAAAGGAAAAGAGATAAAAGGCTTAAAACTTAAAAGCTTTAAAAAGAGAATTTAAATACTCATATATATATATATATATATATTATTTTTTGTGTGAAACATAATTAGCCTGATGTGATTCTAGCTTGTGTTAATATGAGTATTTATTATGATTGTGATTGGTATGCTCCATTTGATTATATGCCTGATTGACATACTGTTGACTTGTGGTTGACATGATTTGTTTTGACATGTTTATAAGCATGAGACTTGCTTGGTTTGAGCATACATTTGAGATTATATTGTAGCATATTGAATACATATAATCATTCATTGTGTTGCATGTTTTGTGTGACCCTAATCTATAGAGATTCTAGAGTGTGACACTCAGTGTCAGTTGAGAGACACCTAACATGTCGGTTGAGAGATTCCCGATGATTTCGTGATTTATTCACGATGCCGAGTGAGATGCTCGATGCCACGTGAGACTTGTGATTCCGCGTGAGACTCGCGATGCTAGTGAGACGCCGATGGATGTAAGCCCCGGACATTCACATATGTGTGTGCATGAGATTTATTGCATACACAAAATTATAGCATTTATATGAGCATTGATTTTAATATCTACATATGTATGCTCTTGAGTTATATAATGAGTTCATATGTATTGGCATGTTTGGCACTTGACTATGTTTTTATTCAAACAAGGGTGATTATGTGTTTGATAAGTTTGAACATTGTATTTATGATGTATAATTGATATTGGATAGGTTTATACCTATAATTAACTTATTTGCTGAGATTTGAGATGAAATCAGAATTGTAAAGTACCAAAATAGTAGCTCGACACGACCACGTGCTGACCAGCACGCCACATACTACTAGGCCATTCTGGGATTGTGTATGAGCACACCCTCATGCTCTAAGGTAGCACGATCGTGTTACCTGAGTTTGTGTTATATGAACACAACTCGTGTTTATTTTGGCATGACGTGTCAACTGGGAAAGCTGTTGAGCAGGACCTCGTGTTCATCCAGCACAACCTTGTGCTGTTCCCCTGCATTTCATTTATTCTATATTATGATTTCCACTCACTGAGTATTTGTGAATACTCACCTTTTGAATGTTGAATTATGGTGCAAATCGTAGATAGCTGCTTTTGGACTTGCGAGTTGTTGATCAGAGGCATATCGAGATTTTGTACGAGGTCCAGCTCTGGTGTTTTGTTCAGCTTTTATTTTGTATAGACTTGCACATATATGTATATATGGTGTTTTGCTTCCGCTGGTGTGTATGTGCTTTGTACAAATGATTTGGGCCCGAATTGGGGTATATTTATATATGAGATTTTACTTATATTAAAGCTTAAGTTTATCTTATTTCTTTTATTATTTAAATAGGGCAAAAATTTGCGAATATTTGTGTTTTAAATTTGAGCTCCACATTTAGTGGTATCAGAGCAGAGATTAAATTTTTTGCAGACTGTGCCAGTAAATGGGACACTTGTGTGTGGATTTGAAAAGTTGGATTTCAAAATTTGTTTTGAAACAGATGGAGCTTGGAGATGATATATCGCCTGATCATACAGCAGAGTCCGGAGATTTAGGGACAGGGACAACCTGTCATAGAAAAAGAGAAAGAAAAGGGTTCTGGAAGCAAATTGATTTTGACTATTGATAAAAATTTTGCTGAGTTGCAAAAACAGGGGGCAAAGGTATTCGAGGGTACCACAGATCCGGCTGAGGCCGAGGATTGGTTGAGGCATACTAAGAGAATCCTCAACATATTACAGTGTACCCCAGAGCAGAAACTGAGGTATACGACTTCACT
>CANYCX010344683.1:0-12265 GCA_948193385.1 Breynia disticha f. nivosa | reverse complement strand
GAAGTACAAAGCATAGCTCACACAGAGCATATACTGTACCACATAGGTTTACATTTGTCATAAAAACATACCACACAAGTATAATTATCATTAACGTATCAACATCAACTCCATGTCAACATTTACTAATGCAAGCAATATAAGCTTACCAATAATCAACTTAAAATCAAATATATGACAACCAAGGCATGTATATGTCAAACATATGTCAACCAAGACATATAGCCAAAACACATACCAATTTCATTTGTATCAATGAATCAACAAAACAATAATTCAATTCAAGCCTTATAACATTCTTTCACTTTGAACTCAAACCATAAAATCATGTTTAACATACTAGAATAGATGAAATCAACTAATTCATCTCATTTTCAACTTGATTAATCTAAATCTAGCAATCTTCAAATCACAGCATTATAGGCCAAATATATTGACATATATATAAACCTAGGAAATCTACATTCTCACATATAGAAAATAATCTTACGATTGAATTCAGTAAGCGTAAGAACACTTACTTCCGAATATAAGAAAAATTGGCAATCTAAACATTGACTCAAACTCCGATCAATCATCGTACAGATCCTCCTGTACGAAATTAATCATATACAATTCATTAACTATCAACATTCATATTGATTCTCTACTTAGAATCATCATAATATCATTCTACACATTAATTCATCCATTTCCTATAACCTTCCTTCATGAACTACTCTTCTCACAATTCATTGTTACCATGATTTACACCTTATAAATCATATACAAAGAATCATTCAAGTCTTTAACACATAATCTCAAGTATTCCCAGCATCAATTTCAGTTCAAACATACTAAATCATCCAATTTTTAGCATAACCTTCACAACTCTTGTAAACCAACTATCAACTACTTACCTTTTTTATTTGATATTGATTTTTTGCAAGAATTTGTGTTCTTTCTTGTTAATTTCCTTCCTTCACTCATGAACAAGTTTCCCTGCTTCTTTCTCAGCTCCTCTTTGTAATTTTTCTCTGAAGATTAAATGAAAGTTCTTGAATGTAGATTGAATCGAGCAAAGTTATTTTTTTCCCCAGATCAGTGAAGAACGCGTGGGGGACAGTAAAGTACGTGTGGCCGTGGCCACTGCGTGTACTTGGTGCCACAACGTGTACTTCTCTGATCTGCAGCATTCCTTCTTTTCTTTGGTTATTTCATATATCCCTTATATCAACCTTCAATCAACCTTCATATACCTAAGTTTAATCATTTATTTTTCCTCATTTCAATATGAAACATATTATTTCCATTCAATATTTCCATAATATAAATTTTAGGATGTCATAATACATGAGTTTAGTGAAAGCATAAACACTTCTCTAGTTCTATATGAGAAAGTCCAAATTATTTGAAATAATGATTTGACATTCAAAATGCAAGCAATGGTTGAAATTTTTTTCACAATAAAGACTTATTAAAGACCAAATTAATACAAAGTCTCAAGATCTATAAGAGTATATCATTAGTTCTTGGAAAGAAGTCATGTAAAGTACTATTAAAAGGTTATCATTAGTTCTTGGAAAGAAGTCATGTAAAGTACTATTCAAAGGTTTTGAACCATTTCTATATGGCTAGTTCAAAGAAAGAGAATGTGTTTTTGTCTAGAGGAGTTATCCTAAGTACTAGCAACTCTTAATCGATAGAGAGAGATAGAGAGATCATGAATAGAGTCTCATATTTTATAGGATCTATCATGAATAATATAATGTGTACTTATAATGGATGTTATTCACGCACTTAGAAAGATTAAAAAAACTCTTTTTTGTAATTAAGTGAAAAGAAGAGCTATCCATAAAGGGATATGGGTACTTCTTAACCACTTGATAACTGATATTGATTATAAAATGGGAAATACATTGAAATTGTTAAGAATATGTCTAAACAATAGTGTAATGTCAAATTCTACACAACCTGAGTAAATTATAGTAAGAGTGGCTATAAATGTGATTTAGTAAAAGAAATTAATAACTAAGTTAGGAACCTTAACAAGCTTCCTGCACACAGTTGAGTACTTTTTATGATAGAAATGGGGTCAATGTCAAGCTAGGTATTCCAGTCATAGTAAAAATATACTCAAAAGATATCTCATGATTATAGAGAGAGAAGTGATATCAAAAGATAAACAAAAAGACAAGTAAAGACAATATGATCAATATGTTAACTAATCAATTAACATGTTTTGAACATAAAAAATGTTAAGATAGTACATTTTTGTCAATACCTGATTGAACTTTGGGCGAGTGAGAGATTTTTAGTGTAAGCCCTAAGTCCAATATAGTTGTCTCACACAAATTTGCTTATCATTATAAGAGAAGATAAAGATAAGGAAACACATTATATTTATATAAATTCTTGTGCATGTAGAATAGATAAAATGATCCAAGATGATAGTTCTGTTCAATTACCAGTGTAAGGCACTTGATAATGATTCATGTGAGCATCAAAAGATAAAATTTAAACATCCCTAGTTGATTATCAAAAATAGGAATTGCTGTGAAATAAAACTAGTAAGTGTCTTTATGAGATGATTGTCTTTCACCAATCATAAAACATAGAAAATAAATATATAGTATAGAGAGGATGCATTGGATTGATTCACTTAAAAGAAAAAGTTACATGAAAATAAGAAGTCGTAAATATTTTCATAGTGGCGCTTATATTGGAATCCTAAGATTGGAAGTCTTTCTTTAACTTAGGTGGATTTTGATATGTTTTACTTATGTCTAATATGACCTCTAACTAGGTTGTAAATACAGATATGAATGGCTATATCATAGTCCATCTTGTTGGGCTATATCATAGTCCATCTTGTTGGGCTATAAAGAAGTGATGAGATTGCCACTCCACTCTTATAAGAGATAATATCACTGGGCACTTGATATATGAACTGAGTAGTGTTTGGATAAACTCAAATTAATTGATAGTCAATAATTTATTTCAATATCACAAAAAATATCAAGAAAGTGAAAGTACCAAATAAGGATGACTTGATTCATGCCTTGTAATGTTATGATATCAAAGTGCAGAGAATCATATGAGACTACTACGCATAAAATTTAATAGTTGTTGAATTCTATTTGCTTAGGTTATTATTTAGCCTATTAAAAGGTAAATAATAATTATTTGACTTTCGATTTTAATCTCGAGAACAATCATAATTACTTAACAAAAATTAGAGCATTTATTGAAAAGAAAAGTATTTTCAGAAAGTGAAAATTTTTTAGCTCAAATAGTTTTACTAAATTCAGTATGTAAAATATTAAATCAAAATTAATTGGTATGATTTAATCATGGATTAAATGTATGAAAAATTAATTATAAAATTTAAAGACAATGAATTATCCATGAATTAATTAAATTGAGACATGAATGATGTTATATTTTATATTAAGACAAAGAGAGAGAAAATAAGGAGCTTTTCCTAAGTTAATACAAACTAATTTTCCTTGTCCAAAATTAATAAAACCTCTTTCTCTCTCCTCCTCAAATTGTCCCCCTTTCTCCTTAATCATAGGAAAATAATTTTCATTGGCCTTTTAATTGAATGAGGCTTTCTTTGGTATATTATTTGGAGTAAAACTAAAGAATACATGTTTCATTTAACTTCCCCAAAACCCCAACCTAGTTATGCTAAAATTTGTGTCTATAAATAGATCACTCTAAGGTCAAATTAGGGTGACACCAAGAACGTAAATTAGGGTGTCTTAGGAAAAGGCACATGACCATACTCTCTCTCCTCAAAGCTAAAATCTTGTGTCGTTAAACACACAAGATTTTGTAGTTGACTGAATCTTCAGCCTAAGGAGAGAGAATTATGATCTTTATTTTGTAGTTTGTGTGTGTGAAGGTTGAGGAGAGTCACTCATGGGTAGTCCTTATTACTCAACAAAAACATACAAATGAATTTAAAAAAATAAAAGATAAAGTTTTCTCGGCCTAGTTCTTCAATTATATGTTTTAAATACTATGTTGCATAGGCTAGTTTAAAAGTTTTTGAATTCTATTGCTTCTTGGTTAGCCTTAGGAATGATTAATTCCTAACAACGACAATACTTACTAAGGCTTAGCACTTTAGGACATGGCAGTAAGATCTCCTCTTATAGGTGGTTGACCCGCAGTCCACCTTTGCGTAACTTTATGTTTTTTTGAAACTGGCTTGGAAAATAACTTTGATATATATAGTATTGCATATACTAGTAGTATTAGCACTATGAGGTATTTCTCTAAAACTGTTTTAAAACCATTTATGTGGGGGGTATTCAGCCGTCTAGAATGTTGTCCCTCACTGATTTATCTCATCTTCTTCCCCCTAATATTTTTTTATGCTTTTAATAGTTTTACGCTAACTTAGTATTTCTTGTAGACTAGCAGCGAGGTCCATTTTGGCTTAGTGAGACATTTTTCTGGCTCAGCTTTATTTTTTATGTGCATACTCCATACCAAAATTTTGGATATTTATACTATTGTATTTGTTTTTAGATTTTTTTTATATTTTGAGACCCAAATTTTTATTTATGATAATTATACTTTTGAACTATTCAAAAGTTATTATTTTATTTTATTTAAATTTATCTTATAATTATCAATATGTCAACAAATTTATAGGCTTATTCCGCTTGGGTCGGACTTCTATAGGCGAACCGTATTGTAAGCTTATCACGAGTTCAAAATTGCATCATGAGAATGTATCTAACAAGTTTTTAGCTCTTGCCCCTATCACATTCTCACCACACATTCCGAGAAAAACTCAACTTGACCTATATTTATACAACTTGGATTAGATAGAAAAGTTGAACTTAATGTGTTAAACTATTGAAATGAAATGACTATAGGTATCCTAAAGTTGCTGCTACTGCATGTGATATTTTTATGATTTCTATTACTATTGTTTCTTTTGAAAATGTATTTTAGTACTAAAGGAAAAATACTTTATTAGTATTGAATTTCGCTTAAACCTAACGTGGTCGAGGCATTAATCTGCACTTGAGATTGGATATATGGGCTAAATGGTGTGAAAATAATACTCACACATGCTTTATATTGTTTCTTCTTATTTCTTATAACTCTATTTAATTTTATGTTTTTTAAAGAAAATGAGGTTGAAGAATTAATGAGGATAATGAAGTTCAATTAAAATGATAAAAAAAAGATGTAACTTCATGTCCATGTAGTTTTAGTTCGATGTATGTGAAAAAATAAGCTTAATTTTACGAGAATGTGTTGTTCAACTCACTCTTTTCTATGTTACAGTCGTTGGCATAAATAATTCCATTTAATATTTTCAAGAGGAATTCATACTAAAATAACTCAAAACTATTTTTACATACTTAAAAGCTTGTTGAAATATGATAGGTATCAATGTGCAAATAAACACATAAAAAGGAAATTTCTCACACATGAAATGACTAACCAATGTATCTATTCATTCAACATTAAAAATAAACTATAGATAAAAGACTGGTTTTGGAGTAGTCCTAGCTAGTTGATATATGTCGACTTACGACATACTTGAAACTTTTGGAAAGTTCATTAAATGACATTCTCAAATAAAAAAAAAATTAAATTTCTTGTTGTATATGTCGACCTATTATATACTGCAAATTTTTGGAAATTTTATTAGAAAAGATCCCTAGCTATTTTTCTTTTCATTTTTTATGTTTCCATATTTGAACGAGCACAATGTTATTCCAGAAGAAATAAGAGAAAGTTTATATAATTGTCTTGCCAAAGTAGCATGAAAAATTAGAAAACCAAAGAGTTACTGGCATGAGAAAAAAAAATGCAACCTGAAAGAAAATAATAATCTATTTATAAACACATGATCTTATTTGTGTAAAAAAGTACAATAAACCCCCACTTTTAGATTCAATGAATTTTGTTTGCACTCTTCTTTTTTAGACAACTATAGTTGTATTGTACATGAATTATATTTTGTAAAATAATAATTTTGATAAATAATTGAATTTCAACAAAATTAAAGCTTATTACCATCTTAATACTTGATAGACCTTTTTTCATCATCAAACTATTTCATTTTTATAAGAAACACAACTAATATAATCAAACTTAATTTCACATGATTAATTGATATGCATCTTTAGACTATATTGATATAACCTTTTTTTTCATAATAAAACGACTCCTTTCATACAAGAAACAGGACTAGTATGCTTAACTTCAACAAGAATTGACAAGGTGCCACATAATCCAATTTTCTTAACCAATAAATTCATGTTTAAAATTTTCCCTTAGTTATATGTTATTTACATACATATATTTTTTGTAGAGGGGCGACACCTTATTAATTTTCTGAAACTCATTAAATATGACATGCAAAGAATAACAAACTAACATAAAACTCTAAAGCCTAAACATAAAACAATAAATCCTAAACAAAAAAACACAGAACAAGCACAAAACAAGCAACTCAATTGACTATTTTCGGTGGGCTTCTAGTTCCTTCCTTTATGAGTTGAATAAGCAATAAATTATTTAATCAAAATCATTTGATGAATTTGAGCTTATACAGGAATGAATTAATTTAAAAAAAATATACATGGAAAGGTAAAACTTGAAGGCTTGTTTAAGAGGTATAGTTTTACTAGACATCATAAAAAAGTAATTTTTTTTAATAATATTAGAGCACAAAGAAATTAGTATGATATATTTTATCATTATAAACATGTTAGATGCTAATATTCCTACAAAAAATGAAAAGCATTAGTGAAGACTTCATATAGGAGATGGTATTTGTGAACACTTTGTCAATGTTAAAGACCTTTAAGTGTTAACAATGTCACCCTTAGAATTTTTAAAATCTAGCTTAAACATTATTGAAATAGGCCCTTGTTGATTTTCAATCCTATAATTTTGCTACTAAAACATACCTATTATAGTCATGAGCTTGGAATTAGTTTATTTCCTTAAACAATCAACCATAAAAAGTCTTATGTAAGAAGATAAGGTCAAACAATTAATTTATGAACAAATATAATGTAATAGTGCCAGCTAAAATCATAAATAATTTCTCAAAATAAATGGTATAATATGGAAGCATGACAGTTGCTAATGACTTCACAAACTTTCTACATTGAATTTGGTCAAGTTTCTCCTCTTATAAATATACCAGCCTTTGGTAAAGAAAAACCACACAAGTCCTCTACAAAATTACATTGTTTTTTCTTTTTGTGAAACTTTGTCATAGTATATGACAATGGCAGTTCAATAAAGAAAGGGATAGACTAAAAATTGAGATGAAAATGATTGAAAATGAAGAAGAGAGACGTGTTACCTTATCAGAACATAGATCCAAAATCTATAAAAAAGCCACTTGCATGCTGGACATGGGCATAAGTGGCTTTTGTTGCATTCTCTCTAGGAGGTAAGCTTTTCTCCTTACATTCATTTGTTGAGATTATCACTAAATTATTTCTTGGCCGAGAACCCTCACCAATATAAGCCACTCATCATCTCATCAAAGCAAGACAAAAACATTGTATCAACAAATATACCAACAATAAAATGATCTTAAGAAATTTTTTGATGATGAAAAGGAAAAGAGCAAGCAATTGAAGATGAGGATGATAGATGCAAGGACAAAGGGCTAGTGGGATACTCCCACTAAAGACCTCTGCTTGAAAGATCTTCTTAAGATGGAAGATAATTACAAAAAGTTTCATGAGAAGCTACATGAGAAGATCTTGCAAGCTGAGGTCCTTAGTGGGAGTATCCCACCAACCCTTTGTCCTTGCATCTATCATCCTCATCTTCAATTGCTTGCCATTTTCTTTTTCTTCATCAAGAATTTTGTTAAGCTCACTGTGTTGTTAGTATATTTGCTTATATGATGTTGTCATTGTGTTTTAATGAGAAGAAAAGTGGCTTCTGTTGGTGACGATTCTTTGGCCAAGAAAGTAGTTAGTGCTAATATCAACAAATGGATGTGAGGAGAAAGACTTACCTCCTAAAGAGAATACAACAAAAGCTACTTGTGCCCATGTCAGGCATACAAGTTCACTTGCTTTTTTGCAGATTTTAGATCTATGTTCTGAGAGGTAACAACTCTCTCTTCTTCATTTTCAATCCTTTTCTTCTCAATTTTTAGTCTACCTATTTTCTTATTAACAGCCATTTTCATATACTATGACAAAGTTTTATAAAAAGAAAAAAATTTGTATGTTTTGCTTTACCAAAGAATGGTAATTTATAAGCAAAAAAACTTATGCAAATTCAATGTAAAAGGTTTGTGAAGTCATTATTAGTCGTCTGGTTGCCATATTATGCCATATATTTTAAGAAATTATTCAAGATTTTAGTTGGAAAAATTAAAATATTAAGCTAGATTTGTTCATGAATTGATTGTTTGACTTTATTTTTTTCTTACTTAAGCCTTTTCATGGTTGATTGTTTTAGGAAATAAACTAATTGTAGGCTCATGACTATGATATGTATGTTTTAGTCGCCAAATTATAGGATTGAAAATCAACAAAAGAATATTTCAATAATGGTTAAGAAAGGTTTTAAGGGAGATACTATTAACTTTTAAAGGTCTCTAGTAGCAACAAAGTTTTCATTGATACCATTCGTATATGGACTCTTCATTAGTCATTTGTGTTTGCTTAGAAATATTAACATCTAACATTTTTATAATGATAACATATATCATATTGCATTGTTTATACTCTTTTGTTATTGAGAAAAACTTAATCTTTCCCGATTTCAATTAAAACTTTACTTCTCAAACAAGCCTCTAAGTATTACCTTTGCATGTATAACAATTTTTTAGAAAAAAAAAATTAATGCATTATCCTATAAGTTCAACTTCATCAAATGATTTTGATTAAACAATGTTCTATTAATTTCTGAATATTTATAGTTATACATTAAGTTTTAAACATGACCAATAAATGATATTAGTAAGATTGACTATTCTTTCTTCTAACTCAATTAAATAACTTGTTATCTCACAATATATTTTTCAATTATATACAATTTTTCATGTTTGATTATGGAAGAATATAAATTTTTAGTAATTTAAGGATAATGATTTGAATTAACAGTTTGATTTATAATTGTATTATTTTTATAAGATATGCTCATAGATTTAATTCAATTATATTCTATGTAAGTGATTAATAATTGATAATGCAAGTTTAGCAATTATTGAAACTTTTTTCTTTGATATTATGGAGAATGTATGTGCGACTACATTAAAATCAATGTATTGCCTATTGAACTCATAAAGGAAGGAACTTGTAGCCCACCTAAAACGGTCTCTAGAATTGCTTGCTTTGTGTTGGATTTATTGCTTATTGTTTTATGGTTAGGCTTAGTGTTTTATGTTGTTTTTACTATTCTTTGCATGTCATATTTAGTGAGTGCCATTAAATTAATAAGGTGTCGTCCCTGTATGAAAACGATGTATGTAAATAGCATAACTAAACCACAAATTTAAACACGAGGCTATTGGTTAAGAAAATCAAATTATGTCGTACCTTTTCAATTCATGTTGAAGTTAATTATACTAGTCATGTTAATTAATCTTGCGAAATTAATTTTGATTATAGTATTTGTGTTTCTTATAAGAATAAAGTAGTTAGATGATATAGAAAGGTTTATCTAGTCTTAAGATGGTAATCAACTTTAGTTTTATTGAGATTCAATTATTTACCTTTATAATAATTTTCCAAAGTATATGTGCAATTTAGCTATAGTACTATTAAAAAAAGAGAGAGCAAACAAAACTCATTAAATTTACATGTGGAGGTTTATTTTACTATTTGACACAAATAAGATCCCATGTTTATATATAGACTTGGCAAAAGTTGACCTGACCACCCACCTAACACTACCTGACACAACGTTATGCGGGTTTGGGTATGATGTAAATGAGTTTGGGTCGTAAGGATTGAACCGTTTATGACCCGTTAAAAATTTGGTTAAATAGGTGAACCGACAAAACTCAAATATGACCCGTTAAAAATTTATTAATAATTTTCTAAAAAATAAAATATTTAAAACATATACAAAAATTTAAATTGAAAAAAATGAAAAAATAAACGAGACAATATATTTAAAAAAAATATACCCAAAAGAATTTAGATTTGAATTTTGGTGCATCAAATGTTAAATAAATTAATTTTTAACTCGTTTAACTTGTTTACCCATATAAATAAATAGAACAATTAGTGTTAATTAAATCTACCAATAATGTTAGATATTTTTTTTCTTTCAAATACCATTATTTATAACTAAAAATTACAAAAATTGAATTTGTATCATGTCTAATCGTGTTATTAGATCAAAAATTGTCGGTATTATTTAATTGTGTCAATTAAATGGGTCAACCTGTCAAACTGTTTATTACATGAATTGGGTTTAGGTTTAGGTTAATTGTGTTAATAGGCCATCTTAATCTGACACAAACTCGGTCCGTCAACACAAATTTTCAGGTCCATTTTTATATGGACTATTCTTTTATTTAAGGCTACATTTTTTCTCATACCAGTAACTCGTAGTTTTTTAATTCTTCATGCTAATTTTGGCAATGTAATCTTACAAACCTTCTTTTATTTCTTTTGGAATAACATTATGCTCATTCATATATGGAAACATAAAAAAATAGAAAGAAAATGGCTAAAGAGGGGTCCCTTTTAATGAATTTTCCAAAAGTTTGCAGTATATTGTAGGTCAACATATATCAACTAGCTAAGATTACTCCAAAATTGGTCCTTTATCTATACTTTAGTTTTAATATTAAATGAATGAATATAATGGTTAGTCATTCCATGTGTGAGAGTTTCTCTTTTTTTTTATGTTTATTTCCACACTAATACTTATCATATTTTAACAAGCTTTTAAGTATGCGAAAATAGTTTGAGATTATTTTAATAGTTTTGAACACATCTTGCATATGTTAACTAGAATTTTTTTATTATTGAGTATAAAAAAATGATTTTGTATTTATATACATAATATATACGAGTTATATTAGGGTTGGTAACATTAAAAAGAGTGGATTGAACAACACTATAACATCCTTGTCCTAAAAACACATAATAAATGTAATAAGTAAAATGTTTAATAAAAATAAGAATTTAGGTGATAAAATGACAAAAATAAATTATTAGAAACAAGTTTAAGGAAGGTTGAAAGAAGTTTGATGGAAGGTTGATGTCAAGTAAACAAATAATCAAAGGAAGCATCAAAATCGAAAAGTACACATGGTGGAGGATGAAAAAACGCGTGATAGGCACGACCATGAGTACTCCACGCCCACCACGCTTAGTTGATTGATTCTGATAAAAATTTATAAGTTCATTTACGCGAGAAATCGATCAGAATACTCCAGAGAAGGCAAAAGAGAAGGAGAGAAGGTAGAGAGAGAGAGAGAGAGAGAGAGAGTATAAGGGTAGAGAGATTTAAGTGAGAGATAAGAGAAAACAAGCAAGGGAACGAATTCGAGTTATTGAATCAATTGTAATCTCGAGCCGAGAATCTGTTGGTATAGTCGAAATAGGTAAAACTCGAAGTTTTTATAAATTTTTATGAGTTGTACTATTGAAATTTTTGAGATTTTTTGAAACGATTATTGAAATAATTAGAGAATTGAGATATTATTGGTTTGGATTTAGAAATTGACGATGAAAGATAAATTCAAAAATTTCTAGGGTTAGGATTAGGGTTTGTAAAGTAAAAGAGCAAAAGTAATTAATTTTTAGGGCATGCATTATAATTATAGAATCTTATAGAAAGATTTATATATGGTTTATACAGGACAACAGACCAGACGATTAGGGCAGGGTTAGAGCACTCAGAGGTTTGAGTATTTTAGTTGAGAGGTGAGTAGTCTAACTCACTTAAATATAATAAATCTGCAAATTTATATATATGATATTGGTTAAGTGTTTGAATTTATATATGAATTGCGATCAAGTGCGATAAAATGGTAAAATGCGGAATTGGTATAAAATTGGAAACGAATAAGTTTACATCATTGAATTGCAAACAGGTACGAGCAAAATGAGAATGCAAATAGGTATGTTACATCATTGAATTGCAAACAGGTACGAGCAAAATGATAATGAATGGCATGAGTATGATCAGAAAAGATTTTAAATATTACAAACTTAAATAGCAAGAAGAGTCATTATTAAATGATTAATATGGTAATAAGTATAGGACATTTTACCCCTCATGCTGAAAATCATTCAGCACAGTTAAT
>CANYCX010344674.1:0-14385 GCA_948193385.1 Breynia disticha f. nivosa | reverse complement strand
AAATTGTTGTCTCATAAAAAGAAAAAAAAATATGGTCCTAAAATCGTATTTATCGAAAATGGAATTTAAGCGAATTTGGGGTTCACAGAATAAGGTCGGGATGGCCAAAGTCTCCCCTGCACCCCAGCATGTAGCGACACTGAGGGACAGCCTTACTGAGTATTTAAAATATACTCACCTGTCTTTGCTGGATTCTGTACAGAGTGATAGGTACCAAAGACGGGACAACGTGATTGGCGAGGCTAGCGGTGTGATACTGAAGGTCGGGCTCCCAACTGTTTTGGAATTGTTAATGCTTGTGTATTTTTCCATACATTAGCATATATGATTTTATTTACTCAGCATTCTAAATGTTTTCCAGCTTCCGCATTATGAAAAATGTCTTGTATAATTTACTCTGATTTATATTATCAACTTATGTTTTAAAAAAGAAAAAAAATAGTGCTAAATTTTGTATTTATTTCATAATGAACTTTATGAAAATTGGCGTCACCCCATGGTTTATGCTATATCCCGAGGAGATGCAGTGGATGACCCGAATGTTATCTTCGGTACTATTTATATTTTGGGTTTTTTTATTTATATGCTCATAGACTCTGGTGCATTGTCTTCATTCATTGATTATGACCATGCATTGAAATTTAATGTGGGGGTAGAGACTCTAGATAATGTTATAGAAGTGTCGATGTCGTCTAGGAGGTGGTGATAATGAAAAGGCAGCTAAAGCTTGCCCAATAGTAATAGGTAACCGTAAATTCCACGCGAATTTGGTGGTGATTCGTTTGGAGAATTTTGGGCTGATTTTGGGTATGGATTGGCTCTCGAAACATAGAGCCATGGTTGATTGTTTCTCGAAAGAGGTATCCATTGATGTGGAGGGAGGAAAGGAAATATTGTTTGTGCGGGATAGAAAAGCAGTACCCTCATGTCTGATATCTATTGTACAATCCATGAGCTTGATGAAAGATGGATGTGACGCGTACTTGGCTAGTGTGGTGGATACCACGAGACCTAGTGTGGGGGTGTCCGAAGTTCTAGTGGTACGTGAATATCTGGATGTATTCCCAAAGGATTTTCCCAGATTACCTCCTAGCAGGGAGGTAGATTTCAAAATTGAAACCGTACCAGGAATAGCCCCAATATCGATAACACCTTATAGAATGGCGCCAGCTGAATTGAAAGAATTGAAGAAGCAGTTGGAGGAATCGCTTGATAAGGGATTTATTCGACCTAGTATTTCTCCGTGGGGAGCGTCAGTGTTATTTTATAAGAAGAATGATGGTAGTATGGGGCTATGTATTGACTACTGTCAGTTGAATCGGGTGACGATAAAGAATAAATATCTGTTACCTACAATCGACAATCTTTTGGATCAGTTGAAGGGTGCTGTGATTTTCTTGGAAATCGACCTAAGATCAGGGTACTGGCAGCTGAGGGTAGAGGAAAAGTCAATGCCAAAGGTAGCGTTTAGGACCCGATATGGTAACTTTGAGTTTACAGTGATTCCATTTGGGTTGATTAGCGCTCCAGTCGCATTTATGTCCCTAATGAATAAAATTTTTCAGCACTATTTGGATACTTTTGTGGTTGCCTTTATTGATGAAATTTTGATTTATTCCAAGAGCTGAGGAGAGCATGTGGAGCATCTTCGAGTGGTATTACAGATATTGAGGGATAAGCAAATGTATGCTAAGTTCTCCAAATGCGAATTCTGGCTGGAGGAGGTTGTATTATTGGGACATGTCATCTCTAAATACGGTGTGCAACCCGATCCCTCAAAGATTAAAGTTGTGGAAGACTGGAAATCTCCAAAGAATGTGACAAAAATACGGAGTTTTCTAGGCTTGGCAGTATATTATCAACGGTTCATTCAGGATTTTTCAGTCCTTATAAGGCTGCTGACCAGTTTGCTAAGGAAGAATGCCAAGTTTGAGCGGAATGAGGAATGTCAAGGCAGTTTTGAGGAGATTAAGAAGAGGTTGACTGAGGCTCCAGTATTGACTCTGCCGTCAGAGGATGGAGAGTATATGGTATATGTTGATGCTTCTGGGATGGGTTTAGGTGGTGTGTTGATGCAGAATGGCAAAGTGATTGCATATACATCGAGACAGTTGAGGCCATATGAGCTTAATTACATGACATACAATTTGGAACTTGCAGCTATTATTCATGCTCTAAAGACTTAGAGGCATTATGTTTACGGAGAAACCTTCAAGATCTTTACAAATCATAAAAGCTTGAAGTATGTTACTACCCATAATGAGCTAAATCTTAGACAACGAAGGTGGATTGAATTGCTGAAAGACTATGAATGCTCGATTGAATACCACCCTGGAAAGGCTAATGTGGTGGTTGATGCTTTAAGCAGGAAATCATTACTGAAAGGTGATGTTCATACATATAATGTGGAGTCATTGTTTGCGATACGAAAGCTACGATTAGAAATCCAAGTGATTGAAGAGGGATTGCTGGAAAATATATCAGTGAGGCTAATATTTCCAGAGCGAATAATAGAGAAACAGATGAAGGATGAGAGACTGAGACTTGCTAGGAAGAAGGTGGAACGGGGAAGAGAAACCTATGCACTAGATGAACAGTGAATTCTCCATTATGGATAGAGACTTTGTATGCTGAATTTTCCAGAATTGAAAGAAGAAATCCTTCATGAAGCACACTCCTCTCGATATTCAATGCACCCAGGCAATACCAAGATGTACAGAGACATGAAACAGATGTATTGGTGGCTGGGTATGAAGAGGGAGATTGCTAAATTTGTGGCTAGGTGTCTGAGTTGTCAACAGATTAAGGCTGAACGCCAAGCTCCAGCTAGAAAGCTTCATTACTTAGCTATTTCTGAGTGGAAAATGAGAGCGAATAACAATGGACTTTGTGGTTGGATTTCCTAGAACATTTTGGAATCATGACGCAGTGTGGGTGATTGTGGACATATTGACAAAATCTATGCATTTTCTGGCAATTAGACAGGATGATTCCTTAGATAAATTGGCATATAAGTATGTTGCTAAAGTGGTGAGACTCCATGGAGTGCCGATTTCTATTGTTTCTGACAGGGATCCTTGGTTTACTTCATGGTTTTAGGGTAGTTTACAGGAAGCTATGGGTACTAGACTGCAGTTTAGTACAACTTTCCATCCCCAGATGGACAGACAGTCGAAAAGGACAATATAGACTCTGGAATATATGATGAGAGCCTATATTTTGGAGTTTACAGGTAACTAGGATGAACACTTGCCATTGATAGAGTTCGCGTATAACAACAGTTATCATTCCAGCATCGGAATGGCACTGTACGAAGCTCTGTATGGCAGAAAGTGTATAAGTCTAGTGTTTTGAGATGTTGAAGGGCTTCGACAACTTGAAAGTCCCAAATTGATGCAGCAAATAGTGGAAAAAGTTCAGTTTATTAAGAAATGTATTAAAGCTACCCAAGACTGTCAGAAAAGCTACACTGACAGACATCGGTGGGAAATTTCCTATGAAGTGGGTGTTATTGTTTTTGAAAGTATTGCCCTAGAGAGGTGTTTAACGGTTCAGAAAGAGCAAAAAGCTAAGTCCTTGAGTCATTGGCCCTTATGAGATCATAAAAAGGGTAGGACCCTTAGCTTATCAGTTGTGATTACCAGGTAAGCTTTCTCGATTACATGAAGTGTTTCGTGTGAGCATGTTGAGACGGTATCGATCAGATCCAAGTCACGTAATTAAGGAGCCAAAAGTGGAATTTTTTGAGGATATGACATACAAGGAGGAACCAGTGGAAATTTTGGATCGAATGGTTCGTAAGCTGAGGAACAAGGAAATTCTGATGGTGAAAGTGAAATGCAGTTTCCATTCCCCGAAAGGGGCCACTTGAGAGGTCGAAGGGGAGATGCGAAGACATTATCCTCACTTATTTCCTAATTCAAGTACGATTTTCAATTTTGAGGACAAAATTTTCTTAAGTGGATAGAATTGTAACGACCTAAAAATTCTATTGAATTAAAACTTTAAATAATAAGTAGGAAAATGTGAGTAAATTTTTCGCAAATTATTTATAATAATTCGGTGTATGGAGAGTGAGAATGGATTTATGAAATCATTAGTTAGGAGAAATATTAAGAATCGGAATTGGTGGAAAAGAAGATGATGAAGCGAGTAGCCAAAAAGGGCAAAACCGTCCAATCGAATAGCATTTATAAGTTAGCTCTTTTTCCTTTCCCTACACCTATACATATATCTCTCTACATTTCTCTTTTCCATACTCTCCCTCTCTTCTCAACCATAAACACCATCTTTCCTCCGAAAACCTACTATTTGGGAGGTTTAGAATCGGGCGACGAGTGAGTTTTGGTAAGTAATTATCATCACTTCTTGTTGAATCCCGTATTCAGTCCTAACCCTAACTTTTCGACGTAATATCTCTTTCGTTTGAGCTCCGATTTGAGCAAATGATAGCTCATTGGAAAGCTTAACATATGTGCTATCTAGTAGTAACTATTTTAGGTGTTAAATCATGTTCTAGGTGTCCAAAATTGGAGTTAGAAAGCCTACCTTGAAAAGTGACGAGTTTGGGGTATTTCGTGACCGGAAGTTTTCAGTGTTTCGTTGCTTGGGTAAGCTTTTTTGGCATCCATTGATATTGTTTTTAGTGTCAATTTAATTAGGTGTTGTATATTGAGGGAGAAAGAAGCAAAACTAGGAACGTGGTTAAGGTTTTGGGAAGGTAAAGTAGGAAGTAAAATGTTAACTATAGATGGGAGCGTAAGATCATAAAAATTGAACCTAAATGAATTTGTAAAAGCATTATTAAAGGTTGGTGGAAGAAATAAATAGGTGGTTAGGGAAATATATTAGGTAAAGGGAGAATTTATTGAGGGAAAGAGAGATAAGAATAATGCATTGAAAGAACATGCATGTGGTAAAGCATTCTTGTTAATTGATACATTTTAATGAATGCTAGGTTAATGTTAAATTATGATATTGTGTTATAGGAGGTCCAAATCACGGTGAGGGAGATTCTCAACTGAGTCGTTAGACGATTTTTACAAGGTAAATAACACAAATGCAACCATCCTTGTGTGCATAATATTTGTGAACAATTTGTTTAATTTGATTGTTGGTTTGGATTAATTTTGAGTTGGTTGTAAGTATATGATGTTAAGCTTGATGGATGTGTAAAGTTTTGTATGTATGATGGTACATAATAAATGCCTTGGATGTGAGTACATGTTGCTTATGATAGTATGCTGATTGAGTTGTTGTTGTGCTGAGCATGTACGTACTTGTACGAATGGTTTCAATGTTAAATGATTATGGAATCTTGTGGGATTCATTATGATAGATTGATTATGATGTTATTATTGGAAGTGATTGGAATGGATGTGGTGACTTGTGGTCAGGTGATTGATTATATGAATCGAAATGTTGAGATTGCATGATCATTGATGATTGAACATTATTGAATTATAAAGTATGGTATGTTGGATGGATTAAGTGCATGGTTGGTGACATGGTTTATATATGTAGCATTCATGCATTCGGGCTCTTAGTGAGCATATTAAATTGAAGAATAAAGGCTCTTAGTGAGCAAGATTAATGAGGGAGTGGTTATGGCGGTTAGGGTGCAAATTGTGGTGCTTAGTGCACAATATTTCGGGTAGTATATTAACACATGCTACATCGGGCACAGTGGTTAAATATTCGATACACAGACGTGTGTACGGATGTGTCAGGCCAAAACAGGGCGATAATAAGGCTAACACAGGGCGTAAATGTGGATATCCAAATTTTATAACCAAAACTCCCCGCCGAAAGGCCCATTTGCAAACGTCAGTGGTATGGCAAAAACTGGGCATGAACTAAAACCAAATTGAAATCATGATTGATTATATAAGGATGCATTAGGAATAATACATTCACATCATTATGCCGCATAAATGTTTGAATCGAGTTGAATATATGTCAATTTGACATGTTTTATGGAGGTGGTGTATAATATATGAACTGAATGTTGGTTGATGTGGAATGGATCATGTTTTATGATTCGGCATGCTTTGTTGTTGATTTAATAAAAGTTGAGATATGATTATGAGTTGAATTACGTAAGAATGGTTGTATGTGATGTTGAGTTTGATTTTGTGAAGGAATCTTGCAAAGGTGTAGTGTTATTTGGTGTTTTTGCCAGGGAATCCAGGATCTACGCGGTGTGGCAGCAAAGTACGCGCGCTCGCCACGATCACGCATACTTTGCAAGCAACCACATGTTTGTCTGTACCAAGAATACGCACAGTGGTAGCGAAAGCGCGTAGTATTCTACCACCGCGCGTAGTCCGAGTTGAATCTGCGTTTATCTCTGTGTTCTGGATGTTTTGGTTAAGGTTTATACCTTATACTTAAAGGATTTGAGTGTATGTTTATATTGTGATTAGTGGATGGTATAACACAAAGTTAATTAAGGTTTTAATCTTGTTATGAAATGATTTGACTGTGAATAAATTAAATATGGATGGTTGTCCATGTCGGTAAGTGTTGCTTATTGAGTCTCGCGACTCACTGCGTTATATGCCTACCGTGTGGGCAGGGACTTGAGGGGACATTTTGGACATGGAGGTGTAAAGCTTTTCTGTGCCGACTCAGATAAAAAGACAGAAGAACAGAGGTGGGCTGTGCACTAGGGTTTTTCTCTTACATGTCTTTTAAACTCTTGTATTTGAAATTTGTAGTGCACACATTCATTTTGTAGGGTTATGCTTGAAATGGAGTCTATTCGGTTTCTTTTCCTGTATAACCCTAATAAACTTTGTAAAACTTTGTAAATTTTTATTTAGTAATGAAAGATATTTATATGTTATATATATATATATATATATATATATATATATTTGAATGTGTGTGATACAAGGCTTGCGATTAGATTTCAAAACTTCTATTTAACAAACTCATGATGTCCAAATCCAAATATCACCTCAAGGAAATTAATATAATAATAATGGGTGGTAGTCGAATTTGGGGATCATAGATGAAATAATTCTTTGACTAATACAAACAACTTACAAGAAATAGGCTTTTGGTCATTTTATATATTCAAGTGCCTGTAACAAAATTGGCCTCTAGCCATTTCAAGAATTCCAAACAAATTAGGCAAATTACAGTAAAAAAATAGGCCTCTGGCCATTTCAAATCACTGAACACTTGTACATAAAGTGGGCATCTGGCCATTATAAACAATTAAATAAGGAATAAGCCTCTAGCCATTTCAAATGTCTTAGCACCTATAATAAAATTGGCCTCTGCCCACTGAAAGCATTCAAAGAAATCCAAGGAAAATGTTTAAATTAACTTCTAATGGGCAATTACTTGAGCAAGAGCCTTGACTGTACTAGAGGAGGAAGCGTCCATAGAAGTTTGTTCACAATCTGTTAAAGGAACAAAAGCAAGCTCAGTAGCATTTCTATAAAAATTTTGGCAGAATTTCCCATACAATATGGACTAACTGAACCTGTGGAAGACTCAATTCCAAGTAATCAACAACAACCAACAACAATCATACTCTCAGTCATCCTCACATATGCGAAAAGATATATCCTAGGGCCTCTCTTACAACTTTCACAAATCCTATCAACAAAAAGCAAGTCAAGCCTTGGCCTCTGGCCAGCTAAAAAGCCAAGGGAAAATGAAAACATACCAAGAATTTCTCGTTGGTTACTTGGAAATGGCGTCATTTGGAGTGTGTTGTGAATAGGGCATTTTTAGCACTTCTCGGCATTAGGTTTTCCATTTTGGTGTCCGAACAACAGAAACGATCAATGGGTTTTGCAGATTAATTCGTTTAGAGAGTAGTAGAACATGATTTTTTTGGATTGGGTGGCTTAGAATTTGAGTTTCTCAAAATGTTGTTATGGAAGGAAGCAAATAAGTTGGATAGATTTTGGCTTTTGAAAAATAGAAAAGGTGAATGTTTTCTTGAATGGATTTTAAAATTGAAGGTTTGCCCAGGGAATAAATGGATTCTGGAAGATGTTGAGTAATGGAGGTTTATTTTGGTGGAAGAAGACATGAATTTTTAAGTTGTTGGTGGCTTTGGAAGCTGTAGGTTAAGTTTTTAAGATGGAGGGAAGTTTTGGAGAAATTGAAAGCTTGTGTTTGATGAGTCTTTTTAAAGATGGTAAGTACTTATGGAGTTAAAAGTTTTTTTGAAGCTGATATTGGTGTTGGTAGAGAATGGAGGATGGAAATTGATTTTGGAGTTTGAAAATCAGAGTTGGATGGTTGCTGCTGGGTAATTGTTTAAGTACTGAAGTGTTTAAAGTCATTTAGGTGGGCTTATTGTAAGAGATTGAGCCCAATTTTTATTTATTAAGAGCTTTAAAATTTGGTATAAATTAATACACCATTCAAGCTTAAATACTTTAAGCTTTTTGTTATAAGGGGCAATTGTTTACACCAAAAATAATTTTGGTTTGCGGACCGAATTTACTGGACAAGTCTGATTCCATTACAAACAAGTTTGGAAAAAATAATGTGGAATTAATACACCAAGACAAGGAAATAAAATCAGAATAATGTGGGAATATGTGATTTATTTTACAAGGCAATAGGATCAATCAAGAAGAATATTTGATTTTCCAAAGGAGAGTTGATTTCTTGCCAAAAGGGAAAGTCATTATAAATATAAGAAGACCAGTGTGAATGAAAGGGACATCATCAACACATTTTCCAGCAACTCAAGCTCTTATTTTTACGTTACTTAAATGCATTGGTTCCTCTACTATTATGTGCAATGGATTCTTATGATTTATCTTTACCTATTTAGGTGTCTCAATCTCAAATCCCCTATTTCTATGTATAAGTGACAACACGCTTCCCAACATTAACAACTACTGAGCTTCCAATCAAGGTGTACATACCATTCTATAATTTAACCTTCATTACCATCATAGGCTCATTAGGCATCCAAATTATTCTAGCTTATCCTGAGAAACCAAATGATGCTTCTCCAAAGAACCCACAAATATTAAATTCCATCATAAACTTAAGACATACTAAGCATCAAATGTTTCTACCATTCCATTATCTATTTCTCCTAATAGGATAGTCATTCTTTACATGCCCAAACTCCTTACAGTGATAAAACATCAACTTATTTTATTACATATTCTTTTGCCACTATAAAATGATCACTCGGATCCAACATTGTCTTTTTATAACTAAAACATGCTCTCTTTAATTCTTTAGACAATAACGCATCCTTAACATCACTTATAGAAATTTTTTCCTACCAGACATGATAGTATCTATAAAACTCTCATAAGACCCAAGCAAAAGACAGAACAAAAACATGGCTTTCTAGTATGATCCCTAAGTCCAATACAATTGTCTTTACAAAAAACACTTATTAATAGAGATTTTAAAGTAAGACATTATATTTTTTTATGTAACATCCTGAATTTTAAAATATATATATATATATGAAAAATTAAGATTAAAAGCTTTAACATTTTAAAACAAATTGGATGGAAGTTGAATGGCACGAGAAAGAAGAGCACAAACCATGTTTGGCTTCGTTGGTCGTGCCATGAGGGAAGAAAGAAGCATGACTCGTGCTTGAAAAGGTTGAACTGTGCCTTAGAAATGTTGGCGCGATAAATGAGCACGAGACATGCTAAATTGAATGTGGACCGTGCCACTAATGTTTGGCATAATTTGTCAGCACGATTCGTGCCATGGTCGTGCCAAGTGGATTAAAAAGTGGTGCTTGAGTTTCAAGCTTCATTTTCTTACAAAAACATATAGAAACTTCACAGAAACTGAGAAACGAACCGAGAATGCCTTAAAGGATGATTTGGGGCTGATTGGTAATTAAAGTAGAGGATGTATATGAAAGATGATCAAACGTAAGGTAATCTCTGATTTTCTTTATGTTTTGAATTGATATTGTTGTTGTAGTATAAGTAAAGGAAGGATTATGATTTTTCAAGTTTAAGAGGGAATAAGAGAAAATCTGTGGATTTATTGATTCTAGTTAGATTGGAAGTGTTTGTAACTTGGTGAATGAGTAGGAAGTCTTAATCATAAAAACTCTGAGAAGTGGGTCTTAGAGTTATGAAAGAAAGGAAATTGGAGAGTTATTTGTGTAATGAGTGAGAAATTAATATATGTGTGTAATGAAATTCCATGGAATTTATGTAATAGGAGATTAATCGTGGAGCTCGGATTGAAGTTAGTTCCACACCAAGTTTTTGGGAAATTGAGGTAAGTGTTTTATACTTCTAAACTAGCATTACTTGATAAATGTGATATATTGATCTTTTGTATGAGTTTCAAACCTTGAATTACTCATGTGAGAATATCTTTACAATAATAAGTCAATGGTGATATGGTTTATCCATAAGTATGGTATGAAGGATTCTTAGTGAATCTAGGAATGAGTTGTATTTTGACTTGTTTATATGATGAAATGAAAATGTTATTGAAAGGTATGAAATTGTGAAACCTTGATTGAGTATGAAAAAAAGATAAAGGGTATTGTGCCTTTACTTGGAACAAACTTGAATGAACTTTATAATTAGGTAAGTGAATTGTATGCCATTTCATAAGTGTTCATAGACACTTATTACTGTAATTGAAGAACTTATGTGTTCTTAAGTACAATCTAAATGGAAGGTTATATGCTTAAAAGCTTAAGTGTAAGAAATTGATAAAGTGCTCAAATGTATGATTTTAGTCTTTCTTATGCTTGCAATGATTGATATGAGCATGTTTGATGGTGATATTGTTATTGGCATAACGTTGATTCTAAAATGTATCTTCATATTGCTTATATATGAACTTTACTTGATTATTTGGTATGCTCTTTGGCTATATTCCTTATTTGATATCATATTGATATATGGTTGATATTGACTTGATTATTGAAAACCATGTGATTATTTTGTGATTTATACAAGCATAGATTTGCTTTATTGAGCATACACTTACATGAGATTGAGATTGGGCTAAATGAATGCATTGATCATTCACTGTGTTGCATGATTAAGTGACACAGGGCCGATATCCTAGGCTGGGCCTGAGGATTATTTCGAGATGGGCTCAATGCTGAACTGGGTTTGATGCCAGTCTGGGACCAATGATTATTCTAGATGGAATTCTGGTGCCGGTCTGTGACCGAGGATAATAGAGAAAGTAAAGACCTCGAGGCATTTCAAATGGGTTTGCATAGCCATTCATATGCACTTTGTTAACATTCATAATTGGCATAATTGATTATTGCTTTGTAATTTATGAATGCTAAATTGAAATGAAAGTGATTTATGTGTGTTTTGGATATGATAACTATACTTGATATGCATATGCACTTGATAGAGCATCCAGAATTAGCATTATGATTGATTGTTATGTGACTTATGGGTGCTGATTTGAGGATGAGTATTGTACATGATATATATAATGTGTACGGTTTGGTACAAGTATGAAAGAGTGTTTTGATCTTTGATATGATCTCTTGCCTGAGTTTTTTATGTGATATGTACTTTGATATGGTACATTTATATTCTGGGAATGCATATTTTAATCAAAGCACTTAACTTCTATGATCATATAACCAAAACAGAAACAGAAGCTCATAATGAACGTGCTCTTTGTGGCACGACCTGGTGCCATTTAGGAATTTTTGTATTAGCATGCCCTCGTGCTCTATCAACACGACTTCGTGTTGACTGCACTTATTTCCCTGCACAACATATAAACGGAAATTTATAAACAAAACAGTGTGGAACTGAATTTATTTCATAAAGTACTTAAAGTACTTAACTTTATAGAAGAGACTTATTAACTTTATAGAAGAGACTTACTGAGTCTTGTAAATACTCACTTCTGTGTGTTTGTTTATAATGTTGTGCAGGTATAGCAGGATTGCCACGAGGAGGAATCGAGCATAGATTTAACAAACGTGGATGATTTTGTAAAACAAGGTTTTCAAATGATTAAATTAGTTTGACCTTTGTATTGTAATATCTTTTGTATAAACTTTTATATTTGATAAGTTGTTAACTTTTCAACTATAGCCATATAACATCCATGTTTTTGAAAATATTAGGCAATAAATGGTTTTAAATTTTGAATCTCACATTGTCAGTATTTATTCTCGTGCATAATGAATAGATAAAACTATCCATGAATTTTAGTTCTGTTCAAATTGTCAAAGAAAGACAATTGATAGTGATATAATTGAAGTAATATTGAACAATATTAAAAATATCCCTAGTCAATTATTTTTCATGAGAATAAAAAAGAACCAACACTAATATGAGTCTCTATAAGATGATTGTGTTTTATGAATCACTGAGTATAGAGAACATTGATACATCATAAAGAGCACGGATCAGAGACGTACCCAAAATCTTTTTATAGTGGAGGCACCAAACATTTAATAAGATTGTGATACTATGGTAAAATTGTTTGAAATGTATTAGTTTTACAAAATAACATCGGACTTGCAGGACCAAAACTATATTTTTTAGTCCTCTTACGAAAAAATACAATAATAATTGACAACAAATAGAAAATTATTTATATATTATGACAATATATTATAAAATTTGGCTTATCAATTTTAAATGAAATATGTATTGAATGGGATAACTTTTTTTTTCAGTTAGCCTACAAACTTATAATTATACTTTACAGCTAGAATGACGAAATAATGTCTTATTTAATTTTATTGTGGAGCTCAAAATTTTTAAACATATTTTCCAAATAAACTAGCTAATATAAGAAATGATATAAAATCAATTCTTTCAAAATGATGAGAAAGAAAATGTATACACGCTTTCATAAACACCGACCCATCATTTTAAAATACAAAATCATCATTTACAAGCGGAAGCAAATAGTTTGAAAACATTCAAACATAGACTAGCATGTATATACAAATGTACATATGTACAATTGAAAACATAAAAACTGATCTTTGGAGCCAGACCTCGATCGTATCAACTCAACACGTCTGATCACAGTAAAGATCTCATCTGCAAAATAGCTACCTATTATTTACACAACATATAAACAATCAAAAGAGGTGAGTATACAAATATACTCAGTAAGTGATAATCACATTGTAATCAAATGAAGTGCAGGGAAATTTTGTATCAACACGGGGTCATGCTCATGTGCAATTTCCAGTCGACTGGTCGTGCCTCATTGAACACGTGTCGTGCTCAATTTCATTATTCCTAGGTAACACGGCTCGTGTCGTGTTGAGCACGATGTCGTGCTCGCATTGTTTTCCAGATAATCCAACAACACGAGACATGCTAATCAAATTGGCTTCAAGCACGATGGCGTGCTAATCTTCAGAAATGCCCATTTGATTTTTGTTTTAAGATAATTTAGCACACAACAATTTATACCTTAGTCCTTTTGTTTATATAGGTCATTTCCTTGCCAATTTCACACCGAAATTACACTCATTTAGCACATAGAAAATCAAACTCTAATTATGGTATAAAAGGTACTTAGATCAAATCACAATACCATACCAAACAATTCCCATAAGCACACAACCAATTCATTTCATCATTTCACACTGAAATTTGCACACAGCAACTGTAACGCCCCAGAAATTCGTTTGTTTTAAAATAAGAAAAATATAGATTGAAAGAAAGGTTAATTAGCGATAATGGTTATATGTGACGTATGGTACGTTGAGTGCCGAATGAGGTTAAATTCTATGTTATTTGGTGTAAATTGTATGAGAATGGATAGTAAATAAGTTATAAGACATGTATGGATAGTTATATGCAGGGTTGGAACCAAAGGGGATCAGAAACGATCGAAATCGGCAGAAAAATCTGCCCAGCAGATGAGCACGACCTGGGGCACGGTCGTGCCCATGGGCGTGCTCTACCCCAAAAATTAGGCTGAGGCACGACCGTGCCCCAGGTCGTGCCCAGCTGAAGTTTTAAGAGCAGAACCCCGCGTTTCCCTCATTTTCTCACCCGAAAACCATCCAAAAACACCCTAAAATCGTGCAAACTTCCTCCACACGATCTGAGACCTTTGCCAACGAAAAACCCACACCGAAACAACAAGTTTGCAAGAGATTAACACGTGTTTTAGTCTCCGATCGTCCATTTCTCTCTTAGGTTCACAGAATTTTGGGATTGAAGGTAAAATGATCAATCTTGGTTTAAATGTGTTGTAATTACGTGCATTGTATAGGGTTTTGTTTGTTTTTGAATATAGAAAGAGTTTCTATAAGTCGTAGGCCTTAGAACACCGGATTTTGCGAGATTGGACGGATCGAAGTTTAGGGGTTTTTGGGGAAATCGTATAGAAATCAGTTTTAGGAGTTTAAATCACCCACATTGTGTGTTAATTGCTTGAAAATGT
>CANYCX010344657.1:0-14777 GCA_948193385.1 Breynia disticha f. nivosa | reverse complement strand
CGAAGCTTTCGTGTGATGTAATATAATAAACATGCGTTCATAAGTTGAGAATACATCACAGCACTATTGAGTATAGTGTGTCAAAGCCGACCAAGGGATGAAAAATGATTAAAATTGAAATTGATCTTAATTTTCCTTATGTGAGACCTAGTAGCAGTCAAGTGGATTTCTACACGTTCCCTTCTTACATTGATATTATTGTGAAGCATGTGTCATAGTGTTTAATTTGATTAGATTGTACAAATAGGCTGCACTAGCTATGAATGGGCAAATGTTAACTTTTTGGTTAAATGTTATGACATATGGTGGATCAATAGTAAAGAAGGAAGATTATTTCCGCAGATATCACTAGAGTTCATAACGTTGGGCCCAAATCACTGTGTTTTTGTGGGAAATTTGATTAATGTGATTAATCACTGGTTCTTACAAGATATGCAATTAGTGTTTATGACAAAATTTCGTGAAATCAAAACGAGTCGAAATTGGTGATATTAGGAAAGTAATATAGGGAATAATCACGTTTAGCCGAAAATAGAAAACAGCGAGTAGTGTTCTATTATACTTGAGCTGCTTAACCGCCAGAAGCTCATTTCGTTGAAGGTCGCGCGTCCGCGCTACACAAGACAGAAAACCGTTACCTAAAGAGATAATCTGTACTCGCAATCGTCATATGCAAGTGGGAGATGAAAGGATAATTTATTCCGTCCATGACGTTTGGGTTGCCGAATAAATATAATTAAGTTAAGGGACTTAATTATAATTTATTTGGTTGAAGGATTAAATTAGAAAGAATTTTGGTTTAGGGACCAAAGTGTAATTATGCATGAAAAGGTACTATTCCACCAAATGGTACCTCCATTTCTATAAATACACACCCTCCCCCTCCACATTAATGACTAATGTCATTCTTTCACCAAAAAGAAGAGGAGAGAAGAGACACCCCTCTTCTTCTAGGAGAATAACCAACATGTGGTTATTTCTCTCGGGGTTCGGTTTCCGGTATAGGATCGGGTGCGAAACATTGTCCGTATCTCGACGCTTTGCGCTTGTGGATACGAGCGTACCCTCAACGAGGTATCGTTCTTCTTCCGCTGTGTTGAACGGAATTCTAGGTGTGCGTATTCTGTTCATTTTATTTATGTTTTATTAATTATATGTTAATTAATTGGTTTATATATATGTTATATATATGTGCATATTCTTTCAAAAACTGTTGAGAAACAATCTAAAACTCAAAGTTTTGGAGCTTTTGAGAAGCACAACAGAGGATTTGGATCCAAGATAATTGCATGCTGAAACTAAACATATTTCAGGTGTAGCAGATTCCATGTGCTCTTGTGACGGAGAATTAGTTTCTTCCTTTACAGATTTGCACCAGAAAAATTGCGTGTGGAGATGAAGTAAACGTGTTGCTTTCACGCTCTCAAGTCTTCCAGTGAAGAGAGGGTCGTAGGAGTTACTTCAATTGTAAACGTTGATTAATGTATAAGACAAACTTCACGTTTCTGTTATGGTCAATAAGTTAGTTTTACAACTTGAATTGTGGAAGTTGGAAAGTGCAAATTCATGCGTGAATCAAGCCAAGAAAAAAGCTATTAAAACCATTGAAATCTTAGGTGTTGATCTTTTTACCAAGTTCTGAGGACATTATGTAATTTACTGTATATTTTAAGTAATATAAATTTATTTTTTTATATAATGTAAATTTTGTGTAACTTTTTATAATTTAAGTTATATAAATTTATTCATGTTATACAGTGAAATCAACGAATCAAATAATTTTACAAGCAATTCGACGATATTACGTGTACTCATCAAGTTGCGGTGGAGACATCCTCATTTGAGAATTCACGGTTAAAACCTGACGAATGTTCTTTACCAAGTCTCTCTTAATAAGAAGTTAATTGTCATTCAAAGACGTAATTAGGCGGGCCCAGTGGGGGCCTGTGTCCTATATAGACCCGACAAAATTCTTTATAGTAAGGGGTTCCTCTATCAGTTCGATTATAAATAGTGTCCCCATAAAAATCGTAAAATCTATCTGCTAGAAAATATAATCATTAATTTGCTGAATTCAGTGCCCTAGTATAGAAGGTACTATAAAATGTTTTTGGATCGGTCTCTATTTGTTATTGGTATCAAGAAGAGTAGAATGCAGGTTTCAATTCCTTGAGGATTGAAATGGTTCAATAAATCTAATTGGTTAAGCAGTCTGGTCTTTAATGACTTCTCACCGAATCTCTTGCAATTTCTATTTTAGTAATTCTAAGTCGTCCTCAATTGTGAATCACAAGGAGAGATGGGGTGCCTGCCTGCCATGTTCATTCAAATCAAGTAATTGAGTTGAGGTGATAACTAAGAAACCTCAACGTGGAAAGAACATCCAGCATTTGTTTTTTCATTCACGATGAACATATGACCTCACCTCGCCTGGATCTAAATCCGACCCACAACACTACAAATTCAACTTTTTGCTTTTGAGAAAATTAAATATGAAAGAGATGTGACAATATTAACGGAAGGAATTAGAAATAAAGCAATCTCTTTCTTTCCCCACATCGAGTGAGTAAGTGGCTGAATTGGGCACATGAGGAAGAAGGTACAGCGATACAGTCATTGGAACTAAAAACATGACATCAATTACTAATTGCAATGCATAGAAGTGTAAAACTGGTTCGAATCCAAAAAAAGCATGAACCAAAACCATATCACATAATACATGCGTCGATTTCAGTTAACCAATTCAGATTTAGTTTTTCTATTATGAATTAAATCCAAAACTGACGGTTCAAATCGACAATTTCAGTTCCAATTTTGATTCTCTGATTTCAGTTCGATTTTTCGCCTCTAATAATAAACAAGTTAATATGACGTCAAATCACATAGTTTTAATGAAAAACAAATGCACACTCAAAGTTATCGATTTCTAACACGCTTTGTGAATCCATTTTTATTACACGATATAAATGATACGAATTCAATTTTTATACTATTAAAATAACATCACACAAAAACAATACAATTATCACCGTGCAGCAAAATCTACTGAAATCAAATAAACTTTGAAGATAACTAATTCTTCTCAACTTTCTTTTTCTTTACAATAAAACCGACACAACTTCGACAATATTTATCAACTAATCAATAATCATTGGTAATCACAATTTAAACTATAATTAAGAATTATAAACACAATTTATATAACTCATAAAACCGGTAAAACGACGAAATTGTTGTGTCTCGGTAGTTTCCCGGTAAACGAAATCAAAAGCATATTAAATCCTTTCGATCTCTCTCTACAAACCCATTTTAGCTTCCAGATCTCTCCTTCATTCCCTACACGCCCTTCTCTTCAACCTCACTATAGTCTCTCTCAATTCACCTTCAGTTCTCTCCATAAATTCAATCTTTCATCAAAACCAAACACGAAGATTGAATCTTTTTCACTAATCACACTTTTCGTCATCTGGGTTTCCCAGATCTAACTAAAATTCGCCTGGAAATCATCAAAGATGCAATCTTTTCCTAAGTTTACGATCTGGGTATTGACCCTTCTGTTTATTGTCAGATTTGGAAATGGGTTTTATCTCCCTGGAAGTTACCCTCACAAATATGTTGTGGGTGACACTTTGAACGTGAAGGTGAATTCAATAACTTCTATTGATACTGAAATGCCGTTTAGTTATTATAGTTTGCCTTTTTGTAAACCTGTTGAAGGTGTTAAAGATAGTGCTGAGAATCTTGGTGAATTGCTTATGGGTGATAGAATCGAGAATTCACCTTATAAGTTTAGAATGTATACAAATGAAAGTGAGATCTTTTTGTGCAAATCTGAGCCTTTAAATGCTGAAATTTTTAAGCTTTTGAAGAAGAGAATTGATGAGATGTATCAGGTTAATTTGATTCTTGATAATTTGCCTGCTATTAGATATACGAAGAAAGATTCTTACTTCTTGAGATGGACTGGTTATCCTGTTGGAATTAAGGTTCAAGATGCATATTATGTGTTTAATCATTTGAAGTTTAATGTTCTTGTTCACAAGTATGAAGATCCTAATGTTGCTCGCGTTATGGGCACTGGTGATGCTGCTGAAATGATTCCTACTGGTGGGAATGCCGGATCGGATATTCCGGGATACATGGTTGTAGGGTTTGAAGTTATTCCTTGTAATTCTGAGCATAACGCGCAAGCAGTGAAAAATTTGAAGATGTATGAGAAATACCCTTCTCCTATCAAGTGTGATCCGACAACGGTATCAATGCCTATTAAGGAGAATGAACCTATTGTGTTTACGTATGAGGTTACGTTTGAGGAGAGTGATATTAAGTGGCCTTCGAGATGGGACGCATATTTGAAGATGGAGGGTTCTAAGGTTCACTGGTTCTCTATCTTGAATTCACTGATGGTTATCACTTTCCTTGCTGGTATTGTTCTTGTGATCTTCTTGAGGACTGTTAGGCGGGATCTGACTCGTTATGAGGAGCTTGATAAGGAGGCTCAGGCACAGATGAACGAGGAGTTGTCTGGTTGGAAGCTTGTTGTAGGGGATGTATTCCGTGCCCCAACAAATGCATCACTTTTGTGTGTGATGGTTGGAGATGGTGTTCAAATTCTTGGGATGGCTGTTGCAACAATACTTTTTGCTGCTCTTGGATTCATGTCGCCTGCATCCCGCGGAACTTTGATCACAGGTATGCTAATTTTCTTCATGATTCTTGGTATTGCTGCTGGATATGTCGCTGTTCGGTTGTGGAGGACAATTGGCTGTGGTGATAAAACTGGATGGGTTTCAGTTTCATGGAGAGTTGCATGTTTCTTCCCTGGTATTGCCTTTTTGATTCTGACGGTCTTGAATTTCCTACTATGGGGTAGTCATAGCACTGGTGCCATTCCATTCTCTTTGTATGTCATTCTGATTCTGCTATGGTTCTGCATTTCCGTGCCCCTTACCTTAATTGGTGGCTACTTTGGGGCGAAAGCACCACATATTGAATACCCTGTTCGAACCAACCAGATCCCGAGGGAAATTCCTGCTCAAAAGTACCCATCTTGGTTACTTGTTCTTGGTGCCGGAACACTTCCATTTGGAACACTTTTCATTGAGCTCTTCTTCATCATGTCCAGCATTTGGATGGGCCGTGTCTACTACGTATTCGGCTTCCTTTTGATTGTTTTCATCCTTCTCGTTGTCGTGTGCGCCGAAGTGTCTCTTGTTTTGACCTACATGCACCTCTGTGTGGAGGACTGGAAATGGTGGTGGAAATCCTTCTTTGCTTCCGGGTCAGTTGCCATCTACATTTTCCTGTACTCCATTAACTATCTTGTATTCGATCTCAAGAGCTTGAGTGGACCTGTCTCTGCAACTCTTTACCTGGGTTACTCCCTCTTGATGGTTCTGGCAATTATGCTCGCAACGGGAACAGTAGGGTTCCTTTCATCATTTTGGTTTGTACACTACCTGTTCTCTTCTGTGAAGCTTGATTGAAGAATTTTCGCCGAGGCTAGAATCGAGGATTTGGAGAGCACCATGGCAGTCACACTGCTGAAACGAATGTAGAACTTTGCAAGAGTCTAGTGCTGGCGTTCTTGCAGGACCATTGTTAGGAAACTTTACTTAAATGTCATAACAATAAGTTTGTCAGTTTTGCATAATTCTTTTGTTAGATGGAGGTCGTTGGTACTACACTCTGCAACAGTTGCTGAGATTTCTGGTGTGCACTTTGATCTTGTAGTTTCAGTATATGTACTGCTTTTCTAAGAGAGTATAGTTGTCTTTCTCCTTATTCAACTTGGTTAACTTATATAGCTTCCTTCAACTGAGTTGCTTCTTAGGAGCATTTTGGCTTCTGTTTAACTCGACCCTGTTGGGATATCAAAATCTGAGATTGATTTAAGCTGGCATTAAATAACTCGAACAAAAGCTGATCAAAAAGACTCCGGCGAGTTTTATTTTTTGCTGCTGAAATCAATAGCTTAAGATTAATTCTACACAATATGTGTCACAACTTCAAGGACTCAAGATGGACTAGGCAGAAGGACCCGTTAGAAATCTTGATTTTCAAAATAAATTTTCTTGCATTTATTACATAACATTTAGTGAAAGTTGGAAAATTTTTAGATGGTGATCTTCTTACCATCTATCTATCTATGGCAACAACGATTTTCACATTGGGCCTGATCGTACAAAAACAAGCGAAAAGCCTCACTTGGCTCTAACTGAGAGATCAAATCTTGACAAATCCAAGTTTATCTTTGATGCAATCATAAACCAGCAGAAAGAACGACAAAACTTTTAAATGAAAATATACAATATGTGAAGAAAACTAGTGGTGTCAGTTAATTTCGTTTTAGTTTCCACGACATATCCTGAAGCTCTCCTCACCTCTCACAAAGTTGGATACTTTCAGTTTCTCTGTCACAACTGACAACAATGATGCTCACTTCAGTTTCATCTCTCCACTCCACTTATGTCTCTCCTTCTTCATCTTCTCTTTCTTCCAACTCTTACTACCCTTCTTTCTCTTCCCCGCCAACTTGGTCTCTGTCATTTCAACATTCCACGTTACAAAGTGGTCGTCAATCCTCTGTTATTCCCTACACTATCACCCCTCTGAGTACAAAGTCCAACACCAAGGTTTGTAATATTTGTGTGGTGTGTTTTAGTGAAGGTTTATGTATTGGTCTGTATTGATTTTTTGAAATTTTCTGTGTGTTTGATTGCGCTTTGTTTAGGGTTTGAATGTGAAATGCTCTAAAAGTGAACCACTGAAGGTTATGATATCAGGTGCTCCAGCTTCAGGCAAAGGCACTCAATGTGAACTTATTGTAAAGAAGGTACTGTGAATAGATAGTCTGTGAAATTTAGGAATAATCAACTCAACAAATCGTCAATGTTTTTCTTCACTTCAGTTTGGATTGATTCACATTTCAACTGGTGATCTTCTGAGAGCTGAAGTATCTGCTGGGAGTGAAACTGGAAATAAAGCAAAAGAGTTTATGAATGCCGGTCGTCTTGTTCCAGATGAAATTGTGAATGCTGTCAGTATTACAAATTTCCATTTGTGATAAACACTGCAATTTCTTTTCTGCCTCAAGTGTTTCAGAATGAATTATCTTTTCTTCATAGATGGTGACAGCAAGATTGTCCCGTGAAGATGCAAAAGAGAGGGGATGGCTTCTGGATGGTTATCCGAGGAGTTTGGAGCAAGCACAGAGTTTGGAAAGTTTAAAGATCAGACCGGATATTTATATCGTATTGGATGTATGAACATTCCACCCTGATTTCATTCTTTTTTATGTTCTTATAAGTCAAGTAAATGGAGTTATTCCATTTATGTTCTGCTTCTGCATGTTTAAAGTAACTGAATTATTTGTTTTCTGCAACTTTGATGATGTTATTGTATTTCATAGGAACATTATGTGTGATTTGAATCTGTCAAATCTCAGGTTCCTGATGAAGTTCTGATTGATAGATGTGTCGGTAGAAGGCTAGACCCTGTCACTGGGAAGATTTATCACATCAAGAATTTTCCTCCAGAAAGTGAAGAAGTGAAAGCTAGACTTATAACTCGTCCAGATGACACCGAAGAAAAAGTACGGCAGTATCTCATAGAAATTTACTTAGTGAATCATATCTGTTTATCTGTACTAATGGCAGTTTGTTTTCAGGTGAAATCACGTCTTGAAATATACAAGCAGAATGCACAATCCATCTTGTCAACTTACTCAGACATTATGCACAGGGTGAGTTTCAATACTTCAAATCTTTCATGTTTATCTCTGTTTGTAATGATCCCTGAAATTTCAGATTGATGGAAACCGCTCAAAAGAAGTTGTCTTTGAAGAGGTAGAAATTTTACTGTCTCAAATTCAGAAAGAGAAGCAGAAAATGGCTAAATCTGGTGAGTACTTTGGTTTTTGAAGTGTTTTACATCATTTCTTGGTACAGTCATTTCTTTGACCGAACTTCTAAATCATTGTTTAATTGTTGTTAATCATTATATACATTCAAGGAGTAAAATTGCTTCTTGTTTCTTCTAGAGATCAGTCTAGAACAAGGATTCAATTGCATTTCATCATTCACAAATGGTAGTTAAATTCTGAATCTGTTATTCGTTTCAGAATTGTCGAAACCTGAAAATGACGGTAGCTCGAAACAGACATCTGTTGGCCAGGTAAGAAGATGAAATCAAACCAATGATCACATTTGCATTTCTGTATACAAGCCACAACAAAATAATCCTTCTGTACATATTCTCTTATTTTTGTTTAGCTCTTTACAGGATAAATGGAGAGGAATCCCCACTAGGTTAAATAATATCCCCCACTCGAGAGAGATAAGGAATTATTTCTATGATGATGTGCTGCAAGCCACACAAAGAGCTGTGAACAATGGCAGAACGCGACTAAGGGTTGGAATGCTTATTCATTCTCTGAATATGAGTAAAATATGCTTACAAAAAGCAACTTGACATCAATTCTTGATGTGCCAATATCAAATTTATGTCTAATATTCTTTAATCCACTTAGCTTTTCTTAAACTGCTGCCACGTATTGCAGGTGGATATTAATATACCAGAGCTAAATCCGGAAATGGTGAGAAGCTTTCCTTTTAAACCTCCTGCACATTTGTCTGGATTTGACCATATCTTATGATACACAGGATGTTTATCGAATAGGTAGCTTGATGGAACTAGTTCGAGTTATCGCTCTCTCATTTGCTGATGATGGAAAACGCGTAAAGGTAATTTGTAGGTAAAGGCACTGTAGTTGTAGTGCCTCTGTTTTATCACATTTTTTATAATGTTGTCCTTCAGGTTTGTGTTCAAGGATCAATGGGAGAAGGTGCACTAGCAGGAATGCCATTGCAACTTGCAGGCACTAGAAAGATCTTAGAGTTCATGGATTGGGGCAGTTATGGTGCTATGGGAACCTTTATAAACATCGGCTCTATAGGTATCAGTTTAAGTAAATGATCATTCCCATTATACGTAAAAGATTGTCTGTTGATAATTGTTTTAAGATTGTCTGTGGATAATTGTTTTTCTTTTCTGTAAAATAACTTTCCTCTATTTTCTCCTCGACTTTCAGGTGCACAAGAGGTTGATGAACAGGATGATATGTTCATCTTAGTGGCTCCTCAAAATGCTGTAGGCAATTGTATAATAGATGTAAGAAATAGAGAGAAAACATATTACTGTTTAAAGTATTGATCCTGTGTATCTTTTCGTTTGATTTTATTTTGAATTTGCAGGATCTAAAAGCTATGACCGATGCTGCTGGAAATCGACCAGTTATTCTTATAAATCCAAGGCTCAAGGTTGGAACCCTCGACAATTTCCAGCTGAATTTTCTTTCACCATATTATACAACTTACATTTAGACAATTTACATCTTAAAAACCATTATTGCACTTTCAGCAGTTAATCCTTTCTGGCAGTACTCATATATGTTCATAACACATCCTCTTTGGATCTTCAATTTCAGGATCTACCAGGTTCAAGTGGTATCATGCAAGTAAGTCTAATGGCAGCTAGCTAGCCAGTGGAAATTATTACAATAATCTATTGGTTCCTAACAATGCTACTTTCCTCTAGACAATGGGTCGAGAGAAGAGACTGGAATATGCTGCTTCTTTCGAAAGTTGCTATTTCTTTCGGCTCCTCTATTATGGCGGAACATTCTATCCTATTATGGCTGCTCTCAGGTCGGAACTTTAGTTTCTGCAATGTTTTCGATACAGATGAACATCCCAATCCGATCAGTATGAATTTTTTTCCACCTTCACGAACCGATTTTGACCTTTAACTGCTGCTTAATGTTTCAGGATGTCTTATCCCTACCCTTACGAATTATACAAGAGAGTGGATCAACCATCAGGAACAGAGAAGTATGAGCTCTTGTCAACATATGCTGAAAAGCCAACGTCCGATGATGTAAACAATGCTTTCCTGGGGAAACCAAGGTAATTCCTCCTCCTTATTGATGCAGAATGCGTGTTTTAAACAGGCAGACATAGCTTTTCATTTCCTCCATATATCGTCGTTATAACGCGCGAATCCTAATCCATATATTTTATTGCTCTTCTCAATAATGTCGTTTTTGTTTGCAATTGCAGAAGTGAAACTAAGAAAGCTTCGGGATTTTGGTGAGATACATCTACCTTTGCGTAAATTAGTATCTAATCACGATCCATTAATAGTAACTTATCTTTCTGTTTATTTGAATTGATCTTTTCTGTTTTTCCCTGTAGGGGTTTCGTGAGTGGTGTATTTTCAGCATAAGAAAAACATCACGGTGAAGTCCTAGTACCAATTAAATCACTAAAAAAACAAGCATCATGATCTTTATTTTCCTGAAACAACAAGAGAGTGAACGAACACTTTTCTTCGATCCTGACAGGCTGAAGAATTTGGGGAGCTTGTATTCAGATGGGTCCGAAGAGCGATTACAGAAAGGCTAAGTGTTCAAAATTTCAGGCTGAAATTATCTCTACACAACAGATGATAGTATTAGTTGTTGTTTTGATCATAGTATGATATGGATCAAGTTGGTTTGAAATTTGTTTGGTTCACACAAATTCAGGAAATTATTGGAGAGTAAGTTTTGAAAAAAAAAGGGTAGTATTTACTCTCTTACTTTTACTTACCCTTCTTTTTCGCTTCTTTACACTCTGTCAAACAAGATAATTAATTATCTTTCCATTATATACTTCTTCATTCCCCCTTGGGTACACTTCATCCCTTAATAACAGCTTAAATACGACTGGCTGGCGATTGCTAATCCAATTTTGGCTATTATACAAGACCCTCTGCTAAATGTATTGGACAAAATAGCCTCCTCATAATTCACAACACAATGCAGACATATATGGCAACAAACTATGCCAAAGTCGCATGGTAGAAATTAGTTTTTACTCTGCCAGTTTTAAATGGTTAAGAGAGCTTTGTGAAACACAAGCGATTTGAAGATTTAGATGGCTGGAGGGTCAATTGGACCGGCTGGTGTGCCTAAGGAGAGAGCAAATCAATATCAAGGAAGAGTAACATTCTGTGTCATCATTACATGTATTATTGCAGCTATTGCAGGTCTTTTTTGGATATGATGTTGGAATTTCAGGTACCTTTTTACTTTGTTTCTTAATGTGTATTGAATAGAGTGATGCATTGCTTACGTCGATATTTCCTGTGTGTGTTAAGCTTCCATGCTGGTTGGACAAGTTCCCAGTGGTCATGGGGTCCTTTAGGTTGGACAGTTCCCAGTGAGGTCTTCCCTCTAGAAACACGATCAGTTGGAGAAAGCATTACAGTAGCAGTGAACTTTTTCTTTACCTTCATAATAGAACAGTGTTCCCTTTCCCTCCCTTTGCTCGTTCAAGTATGGAATTCTTCTCTTCTTTGCTGGACGGATTACGCTGATGACAATCTTTGTTTGCCTCATTTGACCTGAAACAATAGGAGTTCCTATTGAAGAAATGATCTTCCTCCGGAGAAACCACTGGTTCTAGGAAAAGATAGTAGCTGCAGAACCTGAAATTGTCAACAGTAGAGATGAAAGTCCTATTGAGATGAGTAGCATCCCAATTAACTAGATTCACCTCTTCAAATGATTTTTAACGTACATAAAAGAATAATCACCAATTCACTGAATCCAAAGTGAATGCCATAATTAATGCTCAATTCTTCCATAAGATGTGGCAAAGAATCAATTCAAGAACCAAGAAGCACAAAACAAATCTGTATATTCGTGGATTGTAGACATCATTCATCATTGAAATTCAAATAGAACAAACTCATCTTCATAGCAATAGCTCAGCAAAGTTGAACAAAATCATCTCTCTCATTTTCCACAAATCAACAGGAACAATCAAGCAAACAGAAACATTATGCAGTTCCATTCAGATTACAAATTCATTCAAGCAGATTACTCAAAACAGTCCCAAGAAACGACGGTAAAAATCTGAACTTTTATTCCATCAAGCATAGCAACATACATCAGTCATACAAAGTCACAAGCCTAAAACTTCCAATACATCACAAACGATACAAAGATCGAATCTTTCATACACAACACGTCTCACAACGACCATCATCAGCCTAAACGAATATACAAATACAAAGTATACCCAAAGACCTTTTTTTAAAAGCTTGCACTCAAAGTCCATTCCTCTTGAAAAAATAAAGGAATTCCAACAACCTTGAGCTATAGACGCAAGCAATAACCCCCAAAAGGCACCATACTATCATTATTACTATTATCCCCTAAAAGCTCCTACATCCCTAATCCAATCTCAACAACCGCCTCAAATCACTCGTCGCATTTCCAATGCTACCCTTCCCTAAAAACCCGGGAACCGGTAACGAACTCGGCGGTGGAGAAGCCAGAAAAGCCGTCCCTGCATACATCACGTCTTTCAACCCGATCTGTTTTCTAACAGTTCCCGGTTCTGGCCCTAACCGGTCGGTGGAACTTAAAATTATTTCGGCTTTCTTTCGATTTTCGGTCAGCGTCTCTCCTCGTTTTAAGATCCGGACTTGGCCCATCACCAGTGATTTTCCAGAATCGTATCTTCCCGAGCTCCGGCGACGGCGACGGTTGGAAATGTTAGCGTTAGGGTTTCGGAGTTTCGACTTAATTGGGGAAATTAGGGTTTCGGTTCGGATCCGACCAGAAATGCAATCTCGTGGGCCAAGAATTGACGAATTCATATTTTTTTTAAAAGAGAGTATGAGAAAATATCGATTTTGTACGCATGAGTTCGTGTGGATTTGTTGCGGTATTTATAGTGTGGAGATTAGGGCTGTATCCGTTTCGTACGTGTCACGGTGCGTTTCGATTGGAGGGGTTAACGGGTATTGTCGATGTGATATTACAGGAGTGTCCTTGTGGTTTGGGATAGGTGTGAAGTGGTTTGTTTGTTGGAGAGGATGGGTGAAATGGGAAATATGGGATGTTACACGCGTCTATGTATGGATGGCGGTTGGAGCACGTGGCATGTAAAGTAACCGACTTTCAGTTAGTGCTTTAAAAATGTTAACCGCCCACGTGGTTTGGTTGGTTCTCACGTATGGGACCCGGGAGACATGTGATTACAGTTGGAATGGATATTTTGTGATGTGGACTTTGCCTGATTAGGTTCACCGGGCTTCGGTCCACAAAATTAAAATACTTTTAAATACCATGTTTTCAATAATAGAATATAATTTTGACACTTAATTTTTAATTTATCACTTCTTTTTAAATTAGTCTTTTATGTTTTTGCAAAAAAAAATTCACTAACCACCTTGATAACCTCTATAGCTGTTATAAATGAATTTTGTTTAATGGACTATGTATCCATGTAAAAATCCCTAATTTTTAGGATTAATTACACTCTATCACTTTTACTTTTTTTATTACAAAAAATTTGTCTTTTTAAAGTTTTTACAGAAAATATGTTTTTTTAGTTTTTTTATTACACTTCATACGAATTTTTTTTTTACACTTTATACGGTGCAGTTTTTTGGTTATTTTAATTATACTAAAAACTTCATATAAACTTATGTAAACCCTATATATGTATTAACAATTTTATACACGAATTTATATTTATTTTTTAAGTATTTAAGCTTAATAAAAACTTCTAACTTAATATATACTGAATTCTTATATTATTTATTGTTAGAAAAAATTATTTTTTATTAAATTTTTATAATTTTTAAATTGAATATCGTCTTTATGTAGATATTATATTAACTTTGTATATCCTAACAGTGAGAAATATTTGTAAATTAATAAATAAAAATAAAAAATATTTTATCGATTTAAACTTATTATAAACTTCTAATTTGATATACTAAATTTTTATATTTTTTTATAAATTTTGTAAAAATTAACTTTGTGTAAACTTTGCATATCACATGAAAATACTTAAGCAACCAATTTATTTTTTTATTTACAAGAAGCCAATTATATATATTACTTAAGAAAAAAATTTAATAACTATATATTAAATCTTCTTTATAACCACAAATATATAAATAAAAAAGTGTACTCTAAATATTCAATCTTTAAACTAATAGTTCATTTTAGGGTTAATTACACTCTACACTCTCTTTTCTTCTTTTATTACAAAAAATTCATTATTTCAAAATTTTTACACATAATAAGTTTTTTTCTTTTTCTTTTACATATTTACGTTTTTTTTACATTTCATACGGGACTATTTTTTTTGTTGTTTTAACTGTAATATAAACTTGATATAAACTTTCATAAACCTTATATATTTATAAATAACTTTTACACAAATCTATATCTATTTTTTAATGTATTTAAGTTTAATACAAACTTTTAACTACATGTATGTTGTATTCTAATGTTATTTATTGATTTGTAAAGTTTAATTTTTATCAATTTTTTTATAATTTTAAATTGAATTTTACTTATGTCAACATTATACCAACTTTGTATATCCTAACAGTGAGATATATTTATAAATTAATAAATAAAAGTAAAAAATATTTTATTAATTTAAACTTATTGTAAACTTCTAACTTAATATATACTAATTTTTACTTGTTTTATAATTTTTTTAAAATTAACTTTGTATAAATTTTACATACCGCTTAAACATATTTATATTAAACATTAAAATCCATATATATATAAATTTTAACACAACATTACTTTTAGAAGCTTTTTCAAAATCAATTTATAGCTAAAACAGTAATAAATACATCTAAAATTGGATAACTTAGTTATACAAATTGTGTTATAGTTTTATATATGTCGTAAATTA
>CANYCX010344641.1:0-16235 GCA_948193385.1 Breynia disticha f. nivosa | reverse complement strand
TTTTTTTTTAAATATGTAATATCGGGTTTGGATTTGTTTTCAAACTTATAAAATGCTTCCGCTGTAAAATATTTTATATTGTATCTGTTTGGGCCTGAATTGTTTTGAAAATAATTTTTATTTATTTTCTCTCTCCTACTGATTTAATATTTATAATTATTTGATTTATAAATAAATTATGAATATTGTTAATTTAAAAGAAAATGAGAAATTAAAATTTGAGTGTCACAAATTAAGTCATAAAAATCAATAAATTTTTATTTAAAATAATTCAAGATTCTGAGAAAATTAAAAATTTGAAAGCTGATCTCTCGTTCACTTGGGTGATTCAAGTTTAATATATTTTATTTAAAATAATTTAAAATTATGAGAAAATTAAAAATTTGAAAGCTGATCTCTCATTCACTTGGGTGATTGAACTTTAATATATGTATATAGATAAATTCTTTCAAATAGTTACTCTTAAAATAGTAAGTATAAAGTTAAATTATGAGAAGGAAAAGGTAAGGTTTTTAAACTAAACATTTTCAATTGAAATAAATGCACTATTCGATATTAAATTTTTAGATTAATATAATACTTAATTAAATTTAATATATACTGTTTGATAATCAAATTATTTATTTTTAATAATTTTAATTAAGTAATAAATTTATATTTTATTGTGGGTAACACATGTAAGAGATTAGTTAATAAGGCTTTGTTCTGTATATGATAAATGTAAGAAGAGAAGTTAATTAGAGAGATTTTTTTTTCTCATCTTGTTTAGTTATTATAAACTAGAGAATTTATTTTGTTTAAGTAAATTTTTTCTTGTATGAAAAGAATAAATTTAAATATTTAATCAAATTATATATTTATTGTAACTATAATTTTATGATAAATTTAATTTTATAATTTTTAAAATTATAATAATAATATTTTTTAATTAAAAATTTCAAAGAATATATTAATACACAAATTTAATATAACTAATAATATATTTTTTAAAATAATAAATTTGCTAAATAGTATATTATTTTATAAAACTTTATGTATATATTTTATAATATTAAATTTTCATATTTTTAAAAAATATAAATTTTAATTAATTATAATATTATTATTTTTTCAAAAATAGTATAAATATATTATAATTTATAAAAAAATATGTTCATATTAAATATATAAAATTAAATTTTTTAATAATTTACTTTAAAAAGTTTTCTTAATTATATGGAAGGCCTAAGTTGTATGCTCCAGCTAGGAGACTTGGAGGCGCTATATATTCATGAATTAGCATTCCCACCTCGTTAAAAGAAGTGTAGTCTTCCCCGTCTGAATACCCTCCAAACCAAACCAAAAAATCCGAATGGCATCAACAAAGCGATGCCACTACGAAGTTTTAGGTCTCCCTCGAGACTGCACTCCCGAAGATATTCGCTCCGCTTACAAAAAACTCGCTCTCCAACGCCACCCCGACAAGCTCGTTAAATCCGGCTTGACTCAAGCCGAAGCCACCGCTCAGTTCCAAGAGCTTAGCCAAGCCTACGAAGTCCTCTCCGATCCTAAAGAACGTTCTTGGTACGACAATCACCGCTCTCAAATTCTATTTTCCGATATTAACAATTCCAACGACACCGTTTCCACTCTTCCAAATTTGTTTTCTTTCTTTAGTAATACTGTTTTTTCTGGCTATGGGGATTCGGGTAAAGGATTTTATAGGGTTTATGCGGATGTTTTTGATAGGGTTTATAAGAATGAGGTTAGTTTTTGTAGGAAGTTGGGATTAGGGTTTGATAATTTGAAGGAGGCTCCTTTAATGGGGAATTTGAATAGTCCTTACGAACAAGTTTCGGCTTTTTATGGGTATTGGTTGGGGTTTACTACGGTTATGGATTTTTGTTGGGTTGATCAGTATGATGTTATGGCCGGGCCCAATCGGAAATCGAGGAGGGTTATGGAGGAGGAGAATAAGAAGTTGAGGAGGAAGGCTAAGAGAGAATTTAATGAGACGGTCAGAGGTTTGGCTGAATTTGTTAAGAAGAGGGATAAGAGGGTTATTGATATGATGGTCAAGAAGAATGCGGAGATGGAGAAGCGCAGGGAGGAGGAGAGAGAACGACGGAGGAAGGCAGAGATGGAGAGGATGGAGAGGCTTAGAGCATATGAGGAGCCGGAGTGGGCCAGGGTAAATGAGGAGGAGGTGGAGGAATTTGAGGAGGAGGTTGGGGAGAAGCAGGGGGGTGGTGGGAACGAGCTGTATTGTGTGGCTTGTGGGAAGAAGTTTAAGAGTGAGAAGCAATGGAAGAATCATGAACAGTCAAAGAAGCATAAAGAGAAGGTGGCGGACTTGAGGGAGTCGTTTGCTGATGAAGATGAGGAGATAGAGGATGTTGAGGTTGGTGAGGCTGAGAAGAATGTGGAAGTAGATTATAATGTGGATGAAATAGAGGAGAGATTTAAGGAGGATTTTACTATTAGGGAGGAAGAAAATGGGGCTACTGCTTTGGAATCTAGCGACGAGGCAAATGGGTTTTTTGATGCAGAGGATGTTGAGGAGGACAGCGATGATGTTGAAAGGGTTGTTAAGGGGAATGACATTGACGATGAGGATATTGGTGGTGATGAAGACGAGAATGGTGATGGAGAATCAAGCTTACTAGAAGCAATGCTTTCTGGGCACAGAAGTAGAAAAAATCGGGGTTTACACAAAGCCAAAGATGATGCCTCAGTGGAACCTCATCTTGATTTGGAAAAAGAGGACGATGATGATATGGTGTATGATAATAGGAAGACTAGGAGAAGAAAAGGCAAGAAGGAAAGGGGTAAAAACAATGTTGGCAAAGGTGTCAAGAGTGAGACCGGAAAAAACAATTGTGCGGATGAGGAGACAGCTGAACACATCAATAAGCAGCTGGATGATGAACAAATGGAGCCTTCTTCCTCCCATCCTGTAAGAGAGGATGGGACTGATGCTGATATCAATATTCCTTCGAGGAAAAATAAAAAGAATACAACCCAATCTGTTGATAAGAAAGGGGCCACCAAGAAGGAAATAAACATCAAATCTAAAAACTCATCCAAAGGAAAGAAAGGAAAGGTATGTTCTTCATTGTCTCCTTTGCTATGCATTGTGTTGGTATATTTGTTGAAGAATTTTAGGTTGTTTAGTTTGATGACTCTGGTGCTTCTAGTTATGAATTCTGAAGGATAGTCTTTGGCAGTTTGGTTAATTTCATGAGATAATTTTCTTAGGCTGATTGTTAATGCAGGTAGCAGCAGATATTTCTGGCAATGTATGTGAGAAGTGTGGAGAAGAATTCGATTCAAGGTTCGTTTTGCGTTTTTTTTTTTTTAACTCAACTTCTTTCCGCTTAACTGTTTGGAGAAAACTAAAATTTTCCATGCATCGAAATTGCAGGAACAAATTGCATAAACATTTGGCAGACACTGGTCATACATCACTGAAATACCGATGAGAAAACTCATAATTTGTTATGATAAAGCACATAACAATTATTCTTTCAGAGACATACAGTCACCCTGACCCTGCACAAGGTTGTTGCAAGCAGATTGGCTATGACCGAGTATGTGTTCATGAAGGACTGGTCTTTTCTTCATTTTAGAATCAACTGTTTGCATTATAGAAACATGTTTAACAATTCTTGTTGTGAATTCCAACTATTTGTTGGTAGAAAATTTTGATTTATGACCAAACTGTATGATGAATGATGTATTTGTGATGGATTATGTTGAATAAATGGGTTTTTGTTTTCTGGAAGCATATATGTTGCATGTCCCTCGCTATTCAAACCGGTTACTTGAAGGTTTAGGCAAATAACTGTTCAAACCACCAAAGGTGAACAACTTAGGCGATTTAGTCAAATAACCGTCCAAATATATTCACGATTAGTCCTACCTACAACTTAGGACTACAACATATTAATACAACACAAAAATAGGTAGAGAGTTTTCCCTGCAGTAGCCACAACAATAAAAAAAGGAATAAAAATATCCCATAATTTGTAGAGGATGAAACAAACAAAGACTTAGCTAGGCATGTCTTCATACAGTAACAGCATAATCACATGCATTTGCAAATTCAGATCCAGCTGCAACCCTGTCATGACCACCAAAATCAAATTCAGTCATCCCCACAAAAGCATCAAACTTGAGCCCATCAGGGTTAGAATGCAACTGAGCAAGCTAGTTGTTTGGAGTCTGAATCCATCATCCATGTCTGTGTTTATCCCTGATGGACCCATTCCTGTTCCGATCCCTCCTAACACTCCGTTGGCAGGTGTCGTTGAGTACGGTGTGGTCGTTGTGGGTGGTGTTGTTGTCGGAGTGGTGGTGGAGGGTTTGTTGGTGACTGGTGTAGTTGTCGTACTGCCTGCAGCACTGGAAGAAACAACACAAAGGCAACGTTGATCAATGCATTATCTCCATAAATTATTGCAAGGCAATGGAAACAATGCTAAATCACTCTTTGAAAACAGTTTCCAAACTTGAAAAAGCAAATTTGTTTCGAACAACCAACTCTGTCTTATAATCTACTCTTCATGGTTTTCAGAAAATACATACTGTTCTCTGTTACCGAACACACTCACATTTTCAATCACCAAAACCAATGATTCAAACAATCATCATGGATCAACAAATTGCAGCATCTTCATGTCTATGCTTGTTTAAATAACAGAATTTATCAGACCACTTCACACATCAAACGTCACGATTCAACTTTCAACAGTTCAACATTACACAGTTGTCTAAAAAAGAAAACCAAATAATCCATTACTGAAACATCAGCAACTTTGTGAATAGCAGAACTAAAGCACATTATAACAGGTGAAGAAACCCAACATAAGGGTCGATGTAGATTTTGCAGTAATGCAGTTGGTAATATATACCAAATTAATCCACCAATAACAACAAAAAAGCAATTTAAAAGCTTCAAACTAAATAAAACTAAAAAATAAACGGATTTTTCTGATATTGCATCAAGTTTTATAGACATAGGATAGTTTGTTTTTCCCAGAGTTATTAGGGATAGTTAGTCAAGGTTACTAGACTGTGTTAGTCCCCCATGATTACCAAAAAAAAAAAAAAGGATAGTTTGTTTAATCAAGTGAAAAGAAGTCGGGTTAAAGTGCAGCACAGAGAAGCAGAAAGTAGTTTTGGAGGGCTCCAGGCTAATTGGTTAAAATGGCCACATGAAAGTAAACAGAAACAGTTGTGAAGGGATGAAAGAAGGTTAAAATCTCAAAGAAAATGAGGATCCCAAGGCAGCACACTAGGACCAGAAGACTCCACCCGCTGGCAGCTACCATGGCTGAATTATTGTCTCTCCACACTTTTTGACCAATCCCTTCAACATATGCCTTCTATGTATATGCTTTTAACATTCAACTTTCTTTTTCTTTTTATTCAAAAGATAAGTTTTGAAATGAAACCTTGACATCATACAAAGGGAGGTCATGTAGTATGTAAAGAGATGCTATTCGATCAAATCAAGCTTGAAAATAACTTTTTCCTTTTTGTATTATATGCATATTTTTTTGTCTTTGTATTTTATCAAATAGTTATAGAGCTTCTGATTTTTTTATAAACTAATTTAGGTTAAAATTTATATTAAGTTTGTTGATCTGTTTATCAGTTTTTGCAGTCCTAACTGGAATTAATAATAGAGCAAATTTAAAGTAATTTATGAAAAAATATTTGAAATTAAAAAGACAAATATTTAGAATGTATATATATTTAAAGTAATTTATGAAAAAATATTTGAAATTAAAAAGACAAAAAGCTTTGTTTAACGAAACAAAAGTGAAAGTGATTAGTTTTTTTTTTGGGGTAATGAGTGGAGAACATCATCATTCAATCACAAATGTGACAAAAATATCCTCATTTTGATGTTCACAAAAGTTAAAAGAAAAAATTGAGTTGCCAAAGATTTATCAACTCAATTATTTACATAAATATTAACTTTTTCCCTCCAAAATCAGAGATGCCCATTCCATCAAGGACTACCATTTTGCAGGAATCTATACAAGACAAAAGGGCTGAGCCAACTCCGTTTATATTATACGACAACAACGTTGCTATATGACGACAGTTATAAATTTACGTAACATTTTGTAATATCATCCTTCTCCTCTTAACTTGAAGATTTATCAGCAGTAAATAGTGTTAATGTCAGCATGTTGGCACCAAGCTGTCCTAAACAAAGCTAAGGATTCTACTTTCAGTAAAAATAAAACTTTAAACCACACCCACTTAGATCATCAACTGTCACACCATATGGCTGGCATTGCATTAAATCATAATAAATAGTTAATAGTGATAGCAGAAGAGAAAAATAAACCAAAAATATCATTAAAAAATAAAACTAAATCAAGAAAAACATACCTCACAGTAGCTGGGAAGGAGCATCCAGTGTAACCTTCAAGACAATTCCAACAAAATAAGAAAAGGGTTTTATGAAGAAAGAGATAAAAAGTGAGAAAGTGGGTTATATATGCATACTGGGATCAGAAGTTGAGATAGCAGCAGTTCCAGCAAAGTCACAAGTGCCAGAAGCTTGACCCTTCTTCTGGAAAAAGCTGTTGACAGCATAAGAACAATGCGCTCTTACAGTGTTAGGTTGGAAACAAGGTCCATTTGAATGTATAGGGTTACAGTCAGCTCCAGCTCCGCATGCATAGTCCAGTGTTTTTTGAAGTGCAGCGTCGCCCATTTCCTTGCACACACACCATGTACAACCTGCCAGCACCACAGCCGCCAAGTTAAGAATTCAAGGAAAAAAATGAAAGGAAAGCACTGTCAGAAGAAATGTAGATAGTTTTAAAGAAAAGGAGGTAAAAAAGAAAAGAAATTTCAACAAATGAAGTTGTATATATTTAGAAGAGAAGGAGAAGTGCATTGAGAGCTTACTAGCATGGCCGGTTATGGACAACATGAGCATAGCCAGTAGTACTAAAACAGCCATGATGAGAGCTCTCAAAGCCAAATTAAAGAGGGACAAGGTTTGTAGAGAGGTATATGGAGATAAAGAAGAAGATACCGAAAATGGCAGATGAGATGAGATGAGATGAGATGAGAGACCCTGCGTTCGTACAGAGAGAGAGAGAGAGTGAGGAAGGGGAGAATAATGGTGAGGTGGGGGCTAATGTGTATTTTCAGACAAAACAACCGACAAAACAACGGTTATTTTTTGGTCTGAAGGTACTCTGTGTACCCTAGATTAATCTTCGTTCAAGCTGGTTAACACTACAAAGGCAGCAAAATTCTCTCAACAAAATTTTAACTCATCTGCGTACCATGACTCGAACTCGAGATAGACAAAACAATGGTTATGATGTAGCAGAATTGTAGCATTGAAGTGACCTACGCTCTCAAGTCTCAACTGTTGCCTCCACTTATTTTTTCTTAAACAAAAAATTGTTTGCTATGCCTTCAATTTTTTTATAAAAATAAACCATAGCTGTGAGTAAGTGAGATGAACTAGGTTTTTTTTGTTATAAAATTTTAAGAAAGAGGTCGGACTAAGCCGCAAACTAAGGGCAGGGAGAGTCTTTCGGTTAGTCCCGACGAACAGGCAGGTTAAAACCTGTATACCTCCCCCAGCACCGCTACGGAGGATCGAACCCACTATGAAATGAACTAAGTTAATTATAAAGAAAATAAATTATCTATTTTTGTTTAGATGTTTCTAATTAAGGAAGATTGTAATTTTTGGAGAGGTAATCCATAGAAGAAAGTTGTTGATATTGTCATTAATTGTTAACACATGTCAATTAAATAGAGAAATTGACATTAATAATGTTGAGATATAATTTTTTTGTATTTTTTATTTTCAATAATTTCTTTTTTTTTTTCTATACCTATATATATTAAAACTAAATATATTAATATTATCTCTTTTCCAATTAATGAAATCTTATGTATAATCTTCTATTGAGTTTGATTTTTTTTAATTAATTGTAATATCATTATTATGCTTAGGTGTCAAATTTTAGTGATTTTGAATTTATTAATTATATTCTTAATTATTTTTTAACATATTTAATTATTTTTAACAACACTTATTTGGTAGATTTCAACTATTCTGATTTACTTTTTTAAAAAATATATAATAAAAAAATAATTCTAATAAATTTTCTAATATTTATTAAATATTTTCACTTAAAAAGATAATTTTTATTATTAAAATAATTACAACCAAATTTAATATACTTTAGAAAGATGTTATTTTCAACCATTTAATTAATAATGCAATTATTTTAAAATTTTCATTAAAAACAAAGATATTAATTGACGTGTAAATAAAAAATAATTTAATAAAAAATACAAATATGTAATGATAAAAATACAATTTCACAAAATATGTTGTCTAGAAAATTTTTTTTCAAATTGTTTAGTGACTATATATCTAATGAACAACTTTTCATTAAAATTTTTTCTTATTTTTTAAATCACAATTATTTTTTTTAATAAAATAATTTACAAATAAATATAGTATAATTTTAATTAAAAAATAATTAATTTATAATATACTGCCGTATCGCATCGTGCAGGTCAAACTGCTAGTTATTTTATATAGGAGATGAAAAATTATTAGGAAAGGATGAGTGTTTTCTTTCCTAGTTAGAAACTAACAACAATATTTGTGATGCGGCAGAGTGTTGTATATTATGATAATAATAATTTTAAATTTTTTTAAAAGTATTTTTGTTAAACTATATTAAATAAAATTATCTATTTTAAAATAGTTAACAAAAAAGTAAACATTAAAATGTTCAAAACAAAAAGAATTCTTTCTTAATAGAAGGATCGTTAGTCATTTTATGAATAACTGATTTTGCTCAAATAGGATGGTGTAATGATGCTTTGTAGCCTTGTAATTACCATCATTTAAAACAATATTGGATTTGATCATAAAAATACAATAATATATAAATGTTCATTAGCGTTCAAATATTAATGATCATATAAATGTTCAATGATATTTATTGATGTTCAATATGTTTGAAAATTCAGAAAAAAAAATCTTATCACAAAAGAATCAAAACAAATCACAAAAGAATCAAAACAACATACAAACATCTATATATTAATATAAAGTAGAATACACAGATAATTAATGCATACTTATGTGTCATTTTGTGGTTTTTCAAATTAAAATTTAAATATTAAATATATTTAAGGCAATTAATATTATATGACATATAAATATTTTCAAAACTATTGGAAATGAAGAGAACATAAGGAAGATAATTTAATTAATGCTTATTATAAAAATGATTTCTTTACAAAACTATAAAAGACAAGAAAAATTGTTTACTTATATATTGAGATATTCACCCATCAATTTATTAATATATAATCTAATTGTAATACAGTGACAATATATTATAATTTAAATTGATAAATTTCATATATAATATAATTGTAATATATAGCAACCTACCACATCGCACAGGATTCAACTTTTAAATTATAGGCTTGGTCGATATCCATTATATAATATTGTACAATACAACTTTAAAATTTCACTTTTATTTAATATTTTAATATTATTAAAAACAATATACAAATTGTTTCTTAATTAAAATTTTAAACTAAACATTTTTACCTAAAAGATGTTTTTATATTTTTCAAAATTGTAGTTGTTCATAAGAATTTCTCATGATTTTAAATCGAAATATATTGTGTGTACAATTATTTAATCTCAACTCTTATCTATATACACATAATTCAAAATTATTTTCTTATAATATATGTATCAAAATTTTATGTTTCATTTTCCATTTTCTTTTGTAAAAATACACTTTTAGAAAATTAATATGATTGAGAGGTGAAAAATTGTTAATTTTTGAAAATACTTAGACTGTATGTTATACTTTTTAGGTCCTTATTTTTGACATATTACTTGACAAATTTGACAAAAAATATAAATTAAAATATTATTCTATTTGTTGATTAATAGATTGTTATTTGACAATTTATATAAGAAATTATAGTTAAAATACTTTCATGTCTTACTCTTTCAGAAAGTGTGAATTTCACGTAAGTTGTATTTTCATTCAGTACAAACATACGTATACGTAAAATAATTATTTAGGATTAGAAAATAAGACAAGATATTCATAGGTAGAAAATATGAATTTGTGAAAAATATATTTACCAATCAACCTAACTTAAAGTTAATTAAATATTTGTATCCAGATAAGTGCACATAACACGACATATATTATCTAACATTATGTTTAATTCATATATTAGATAAATCTACCGCACATTTTCTTACGATTTTATTATAATGTTTTATATAAATAATAATATTTTGTGTCAATTAATAGGTATATATATCAATACACATGTCTAATATTTAAATTTTATTATAAATTTATTATATATAAGGAACTTCCATAAATAATAACTTTATCATATTAAAATCATAATAATATATATATAACCTTGGCGAGTTAAAAATAATTATTTTTTAAAATAAAATATATGAGCAGAACTTATTTACAAAATATTTTAAACTATAATCAATTAATAAAATTTTTATGTTATTTTATTTATTTGAATTTTATTAAATTATTGAAATTTGTTATGGTAATCTTTTTAAACTATTATTTGTAATATAAATATAATCAATATTGATTTTTTAAAATTAAAAATGGAGTATAAAAAAATTATTAAACAAGATAAAATAATTATTTGTATTGTTTTGTGCTATAATTAAAAAAATATTTAATATTTTTAAATAATACACAAACACTTATTTTTTCAGTTGGTTAGAAAAATTATTGATGAAACTCTATTAGATAATGATTGAATTTACTCTATTATATATTATCTTTTATTTTAGCTTCAAATTTGGTGATATATTTTCTAAAAAAGAATCTAAAAGAATAATTTATTCCGCCCATGACGTTTGGTTTGTCGAATAAATATAACTAAGTTAAGAGACTTAATTATGATTTATTTGATAGAAGGATTAAATTAGAAGCATATTTAGTTTAGGATGCAATTTTGAGTGGAAAGGTACTATTTCGCCAAATGGTATCTCCACTTCTATAAATATCATTCCTCCCCTCCACATTTCAGCCACTTCATTCTTCCACCAAAAGGAAGAGAGGAGAGAAGAGACACTTCTCTTCTTCTCCACAAATAACCAACAGGTCGTTATTTCTCTCGGGTTCAATGTAGGATCGGGTGCGAAACATTGCCCGTATCCCGACGCGTCTGCGCCTGTGGATACGAGCGTACCCTCAACGAGGTATCGTTCTTCTTCCTCTGTGTTGAACGGAACTCCAAGTGTGCGTTTTCTGTTCATTTTATTTACCACTTAATTAATTATGTATTAATTAATTAGTATTTTATATATATGTGTTATATATGCATTTCTTTTATTGGTATCAGAGCCGAAAGACTGTAAAATTTTAGAATTAATTTTCTTGGATGTTGTGGGTACTAATGATGTTGATTCAGTAGATTTATTTCGTATAAATGTCGTCGAATTTAGACCGAAAACCTTAAATCGGTACGAATCAGAAAATGAAATGTTTGAATTTAGAAAATCCGACCATACCATTGATCTCAGAAGGCCAAAAACTATTGGAAAATGTATTTTGATTGGCCAGAACAGTGCCAGAAGGCTACGCGTGTACAACATGCACCACCATTGGCTGGCCAAGCAACTGGGTGTCGCATGGCGTCTGTTCAGCAAGACCAAACGACACACACGCATGTCGTTTGGCCAAGCGATGCGTCAACCGCTCGCTTGTGCTACGATTTGTTTGGCTGTGACCCAAACGACAAGTCGTTTTTGATTGCGAACGGTCAGTTGTCTAACCCAAACTCAACCCAAATACCCAACCCACGAATGACCCGACCCGCGCTCCTATCCGTTTCTCAACCCACGCGGTAGCCAACCACAGTGCGCCACGTGTCAGTGCGTATTTGATCACGACTGGGCCATGCCTACGCACGTGACCAGAACAGTCCTCCACGTGCGATGGCTCATGGAGGTGCGTGTGGACGTTTTTTGTGATAAAAAATTTTCCAATTTTTCATAGATTTAATATTTATTATATTCTGGAATTTTTGATATATTTTTCGTAAATGTTTTGATTCCAGAAATATTAATTTCATTAAAAATTGATTAAAATTTTGTATTTTAATTAATTTAAATATACCTATATATCAAATAAAATTACAATAAGTTTGGAAAAGGTATTTGAACTTTATTGTATAATTTGTTTATATTTCTGACGTAATTCTATAGGTGTTATAGAATAATTAATTAAAATTTTGTATTTTAATTATTGTAAATATAGTAATTTGTCAAATAAAATTCTAATAAAGTTACATTATGGTTGTAATGCATATTAGAATTTTATTATGTAATTTGTTTACGTAGTATAATTATTTTATATTATAAATACTGTGAATCATTAAATTCCTGCAAAAGAGATATGCGAGCGGAAAAGATAGAATTTTTGAATTCTCTCGATAAATCCTAAAATTCAGAAATATTTTTCTTTTGGATTAATGAGGACATTATTGAAGTTAAAATGTGTTTTAACAAAATCAACGATGAAATCTGAAAATTAATCTTGGAAAGAAATTTATTTCTTAATTAAAGGTATGATTTGGCAGAATTGTTGGAAATCGTAAACTATTTTTCTGCGTGGAAAAAACAATTTTACAATTTTTTGGTTAGAAAATTTTTGGAAACGAACAAAAATAAAATTTAATATTGCAAAATTGGATGCAACCCAATAAATTATATTTTACGAACCATTGTATGATCTTAGTGACCAACGTGGCAATAATCAGGACGCAATATAATTGTGATGCTAAGTTTGCAAAATTTAGATGTAATCGCATAGTTATGCAAACAGAATTGTGACTTGTCGAACATCAAAAAATTCGTTTTAATGGTTTGACGAAGTTTAAGTAATTAGAATTACTTATGCGAATTATGTCAGTCTTAATTAGAATTTTAGTGAGTATGAAGATTGGTTTAATCTAAAATTTTATGGACGCTTGAATATTTAGTATATTCAACGAGATGAAATTTTAGTAAATTGAGAAAGGTTTAAGTAATGAGAATTACTTATAATAATTAATGCGGCATTAATTATGGTCTCGATTTGAGTGTTTTGGGCAATATAGAATTTTCCGCAAAGATTATACGTTAATTTTTGAAATTCTATTGCAAAGTTCATTGTATGTGTGCATATGTGCTTTGTGGACGTAATAATTTATTGTGTAATAAGTTGACAATACCATTCGTCGGGTATTGGAATGACTTAATGAGAATTAAATTGAAAATACTATTTGTGGGGTATTAGAATTTTAGTTCAATGTTCATTATTAATGTTTAATAAGTTTAAATATTATTTGGACGTATAAATTGTTTAGTACAATTTATTAGAAATATTGTATTTCTAGATAAATAAAATTTTTGCAATTGTAGTTTATCACATAATGAACATGAGTTTGACTAAGTTATAGTAACTTAGAAAATGGAACTAAAATAGAATTTACTATTAATAGTTAAATTTTAGTCTAGTGAATGTAGTAGCCCAAATAATTCTGTGGTTTTATGTGAAGAGCTCGTTTTATGTGAACCAAACACTAGATTAAAATTTAATGTATCAATAGTAAACTCAGTATAATGCTAAAATTCCTTATTTTGAACGCAATAAATTATATAGTATTATTTATTTATTTGTGTAATAATTATTTACTATTTATTACTCCAAAAGTCGATTAATATTAAAGTAAACATAATCACACTTTAGGCTTAGGTAGTATTAATCGCATAGGTTTGGAATTAGTTTTCCAAATGCACGATTAGAAACTAAGTGTTTTTAATACCTTGATTTTGTGAGTCAAAATTCAAGGAGGTACTATATGCTCGACATAATTTTGGATTTATACGAAGTGGAATAAGAGAATTTTATTGTGTACATCATTATAATTTGTGTAATACATGATGAATGAGTTTACTAAGAATCATATTAGTATCAAATTTAATGGTCGGTCGATCGAGGTCTTTTGACTTCTACATTTGATACCTAAACACAAGTGTTGTGTATAAAAGCTTAGACGCTTATACGATTCATGAATTAGTAATATTAGCTAATGTGTAATTAATGCGCATAAATTCACCAAAAAAATGTTATCTATTTCTTATGGTGGTTTATCCAAGTTAGAGACACATGGAATAACAATCTAACTTAACAAATATATGGGGTTATATGTCAAGAAAGTTCTAGAAGAGAAATTTGAGAAATTTCTTAAACTAAGAACAAGTGGTAAGGAATAAGCTTAAGAATTATAATTCTTGAGAATTGATAGATTGGTTAAACTAAAGTTTACTTTTAAACATGGAATCAAGATGTTTTAGCGAAATATCTCGATTACTCAAAGTATCAAACTTTGGAGTATATACTTTAAACCGTAGAGTGTATCATGTTTAAATAGTTTGTTTAGTGTTTCATATTTCGAAGATGATAAATTCAAAATTTAATCCTACTTGTTTAAATACTTTGGAGTATATACTTTAAACCGTAGAGTGTATCATGTTTAAATAGTTTGTTTAGCTAATAGTTTGTTTAGTGTTTCATTAATGTTTGAAGTATCTAAGTGAGATCAGTCAAATGCATCAAGAGTGACACAAAAAGTGGGAGATAAGAAGTAATTAACTTATACAAGTTTGTCTTGAAAAGTTAACATCTTCTTTGGCATGACACTTAGGTTTTAACTTGTTAAAGAACGCCTTTAATATATCTTTCAACGATAATATTCTTGCTTATATTATGTTTGAGTATGGACTACAATTCTCTAATAAGTTAGAGATAAATTTTATCATTATCGTTCTAAGCATTATCTTAGTGATAATCTCATTGCGTGTAATTCTAGCCGAGATTAGCCTTAATTGTTTTGAATGATTAGCTAATAGTTATGGTGTTAGGAAATTCTTTAAGTTGAGTTGCCTAGTTGTGTTTGATGTCTGTTGCAATGTACTAATAGTGTGAATATTAGTTTGGCTAAATTCTTATTGTAATCCAATTTTTATTGTCATTAGTTGATGATAAGAGGCATAGGGGCATATTGTCCTCATTATTTTGTGGTATGACTATTGTAGTAATAGTCGTAGTTGCTTAAGACATATCACGTGAACGAGAGCATGTAGTTGCTTCTTGGATCTTGTTTGTCAAGATGTGATTCAACCAAAGATGCTAGGACTGACTAACGTTGTGAGTGGATTTGATTGAAGTTTATGTTCAAGTGATGATATGGATTTGATCATGAGATGTTTATTTCCAATTGCATAACACGAGTTATGTGAACCTAAGGAAGAATCGTTTTTCTTAATCATGTTAAGATGTATATTGGCTCACGCCACATGATCTTTAATATATCCTCAAAGTTTGTTGCTTACAAATATTATGAAATTTTGTGGTTTAGTCATGAGAATGACATAATTACATTACTCACAAGATGTTTCCAATGAACACGTGGATTTTAGCCATAGAAGACTGAAATTATAAGTGAAGTGCTTTAAGTAAGATACTGAATTGTGTCATGTGGATATATATTCTCATTGAAGGATACGAGTAGACTTGTATCTATGAGTGTAAGTAACGAGCATAGGTAATCAATTCTTAGTGAATATATTTTTAAATTGGAATAAAATGGATGTGTCCATATTTATATGAGATTTTAGGGCTATTTTTTCTTCTTGATCAGTCCATTTTAGTGGGAGAATTTTAAAGGAAGAAAAGGAATTGGACAGATAAAGTATTTTGAAATATTTCATGGTAATAATTGAGCATTGTAACCACATCTTCCTTGAGTATGAATGGTCCTGATTTTGACTTTAATGAATGTTCATTTCAGTGGGAGCTAGGTGTTCTTTACTCGTGCAAAAATTTTTGAGTTTTGAATTCAAGAATTTGAGAGTTTTGAACTTAATCCTAGTAGTTTCTTAACTTCAGTGGGAGTTTTGGAGCTTAATCTTAGTGAGAGTGTTCCAAATGTAAAGATAATATTTTAGTGGCATGTCTTTAAATTTTGGAACGAGTAGTTAAAAGAGTCTTGAAGCAACAATTATGTGTTGAATAAGCTGTCAAAGCTATCTCATCCAATTTTCTATGTTGTTGGATTTGAATGAGAATGAGAGTGACATCTGTTGGATCAAAAGAGAGTTGAGTATTGGTTGATCTAAC
>CANYCX010344574.1:0-14329 GCA_948193385.1 Breynia disticha f. nivosa | reverse complement strand
AGTAGCGTGCGAACCACATCCAATAAATGACGATTCTTTCTTTCAGCCATGCCGTTTTGCTGAGGAGTGTATGGGCAAGATCGTTGAGAGATAATACCTTTTTTGCTGCAAAAAAGCTTGAAACTCATGTGAAGTATATTCGCCGCCATTATCTGAACGTAACACCTTAATGCAAGATGAAAATTGTGTCTCAATAAAAGCCAAGAATGCCTTAAACACAGTAAACACTTCAGCTTTAGTATGCAGAAAATATATCCATGTGAAACGGCTATAATCGTCAATGAAGCTCACAAAATATTTATATTTGGCATGTGAAGTAACAGGTGTAATACCCCAAACATCCGAATGTATAATCTCAAAACATGTGGTGGCATGACTGCCATGACTAGGAAAAGGTAAAATTTTACTTTTTCCAAGTTTGCAAGAAGAACACTCAAGTGACAATTTATTATTGAAATATCAATCTTTGTTATCAAGTAAACCACGCTTCATCAAGTTTGACAAGATCACATCATTTGGATTGCCTAATCTCTTATGCCATGTTACAGCCTTATTTTTGACAACAATGGAATGCAAAGATACAGGTTTGGAAGCAGCAACAAATTGCAATCGAAATAATCTTCCCACTTTAGGCCCTTTCTCAATCACCTTCCCCGACACTTGATTCTGCACAAGACATCCATCACGAGGGAAATGCACATCACAGTTATTATCCACCATTTGCCCAACAGATATCAAATTAGTAGACAATCCAGGAGAAACAAAAACATCACTAAAAGATGAGCCAATGTCACCAGTTGCTGTAATTGGAATATTGTTACCATTAGCAACTTCAATACTTTGTGAACCAAGATATGGTTGTAAGTTATGTAGCAAATCAGATGATCCAGTCATATGATTGGTTGCACCAGAATCAACCAGCCAAGAAGAAGAAGAAGCATGATTACCTTGATTTTGAAGACCAAGAGCAGAGAATGCAGCCACAATCATTTCTTGTACCATTGCTGGAGTAACAGTGGATTGATTAGTGCTAGTAACAATAGAGGAAGAGTTAGTAGCAGCAGCATGAAGGGCTTGGACTTTCCTGTTTTCTGGTCGCGTACGACAATCCTTGATAATGTGACCATTCTGTTTACAATAATTACAGAATTTCTTACCACAATTACGGGCAACATGTCCGAACTCTTTGCAACTGTAACACTGCATAGGTCCTTTGCCACGATTCTTACCCTGAGCAGCGTAGGCAACATGCACAATATCTGAGGTCTCTTTAGAACCACTTATTACAGCTTGTGTAGCTATTCTCTGTTCTTCGCGTAATAATTCACCAAGGCAAACATCTAAAGAAGGAACCAGATTTCTATTTAGTAATCCAGCACGAACAGTCTCAAATTCAAGTCATAATTTCATCAGAAATTGGTCTCGCTTGGTTTCTTCATGAACAGCTTGCAAACTAGCCAGTGCCTCTTTAGATACCTTAGAATAAACAATACCAGAATATTCGCTCCATAGATTAGTGAAACCAGAATAATACTGCTGAATCGAGAGATTACCTTGATTGAAATTACCAATTTCGAGTTCAAGTTGAAAGCGTCTCGCAGTATTATCTTGATGGTATATGCGCCTTAGATAATCCCACATCTCTTTGGCTGTACCAAAAGATCGCAAATTGTTCACCATATGGCCTTCAATAGATGCTAAAATCCAAGAAATAATTCTAGCATCCCTTATCTCCCACTGAATAAGTTCTTGCGGATCGGCAGGAGCAGAAGATTTTCCATCAATGTGACTCCAAAGCTCTTTACCCTTCAGAAACATCCTGAACTGGAACTCCCATGCAGCATAATTGTTGCCTGTAAATTTAATACCCAAAGTTTCTGTCGAAAGCTTTCCAAAGAAATTTTCAGCAGCCATTGTTTGAGAAATCCAGAAACAAAGCTCAAAAAAATACAAGAGAAGTTGATAATCAACACAAAGCTGGCCAGAATTCTAAAGCAATTGGGATGGCTCTAATACCATGTCAATTGGTTCAGAAATAGCGTGTTCCTCACTTCTGAGGTTTGTTTCCATTAAATAAGAATTATTTACAATCTGATTATGGTAATAGTATCAATTACAGCTAATGCACTAACTAATGATATTCTAATGTTGGCAAGAATAATTACAATGATGGCAAGAATATTTACAGTAAATGCATAATGTAAATCTATGCATCAATCACTCGTGATACCTATTCATATTGATCATGCCCTTTTCCTTTAATATGTTTATCTTATCATCATGACAAAGTTCAAGAATGAATCCAGAATTTTTTTTATTCTGGGACACCAAATTTTAAGTGAAACTGCGACGTTAAGGTAAAATCACATGTAACTTATTGGTTTTGCAAAATGACGTCCGGTACCCCGCTATAAAGTAGTTTCCCGTCTTCCATCCCTTACAACGTCAGTCAAAGCTTATATTAACATTTTCCTGGAGATTTTTGTCCCTACAGAACCTAATTTTTCTAAAGCAGCAGTTTCATTATTTGACAGACGACCGAAATCCTTCACCAAAACCTGGTTGGTTGTAATTTCTATCAGCCAAATACAGTTTGCTTAGCTGGAAAAAAATCGATGCCACTGTGCTAATTTATCTGTGGAATTTGTAGTTTGCAAGAAACAATAAGTGTGCTTTAAGCAAGAAGGATAATTAGCTTGTAAATAAACATATTGGAGTGGCTACGGCTATTATTACAAGCAACCCCAACATCATATTTAAATAAATATACATATCCACTTGGTGATTGAAATATTCATTAACCAAGTTCTCTACCTCTTTTGCTTCAAACTAATCATGTTAGAAATATTTTAGAGGAGGATATGGAGGTTGATGATTATGTAGGCTTTGTGGATGCTTATGCAAGAGTTGATGTAGTAAAGGTTGAGTAGGGAAGTAGGTTGATGATGATCTAAACAAAAAGCAAAGAGAGGTGGGTCATTGTAATGTGGTAGACCTGATGAGACCTAAAGGAGTTATCAAAAAGAAGATAATGGAGAAAGACATCTTCTTGCTTGGTGCTCTGTACTGTAGGGTTCGCCTTCAACTTTCCATGCTCTAGTGGTCACTTTAATAAGTAAACATGGTCATGGTTTTTTTTATTTTGATTTCCAGTTTAAGGTCTATAAATTGGAGGGTTTTGTTTCGAGACTTTTACTATGAGTCTTTTAAAGAGGAAATTCAACAAGATAACGGATTAAGACGGTCAGATATAGTAAAAATAAACCTAAACTCTTGATTTTATTGAATAAATCAATTACGTAAATTTATTTTTATTGTATTTGAGAGTTTCAATGTAAAGCCTTGTTGAATTCCTCCTTACGCATTACAATTCAGTTTGAGTTTCACTTTTGTGGAGTTAATTAGTGAGTTTGAAGTAGGCTTTAAATCCGAGGTTTAAGTAAACCAATGACACACGTGTGCAAGTCTTCTGCTAATTATTCTTTAGCATTTTGAGTCTACTTTATTATGATCTGCTGACTGCTAATTATTTTTCTACATATTTAACCACCAAAATAAATTTGGTCTTCAATTTTGTTAACATTATTAACATTAGAATTAAATCAAATGCGAATTATAAGCAGGCAGGGATGTAAAAGTGGGCAGGTTCTTCTTTCGTGTTTTCTCTTATAGTACTTCTTATTGTGTCATCTCCTTTTATTGTTGATGCAACAGAAACTACGGAGCTACTGTGTTGACTCGTCTAAGTTCATCACTGTACATAAATTCATAACAATAGCAACTTTTTGATTACGGAATAGCACTTGTACGTAGTGACGCAGTGGTAAGTGAGAGAATGAAGCCATAAATTTAAAGCAGATTACTGTAGTGAAGTTGAAAGATATGCAGCTTCGGATGGTAGGAAAGCAAGATGGAGCTCTGAGATAAGGATCATCAGACGAAGTGGGTTATGACAAAATTAGGCAAAGCCCTAAACCTCACATTCTGTTTGTGTTCTTCTTTTTCCGTCTTTCCAGGCAGCTGCAGAAAATGCAGCCAAAAATTTTATTCTTTTGGAGCCAAAAAAGAAGTCCAATTCAAAGTCAAGACACAAAGTGGGAAAAAGTATGCAACTGTTCAAAACAAAAAAACAGACACAGAAATGAATACAAATGGTCTGTATTAAAATAAAAGCCTTAGAACAACACTGTTTCTGTAAACAGATTGTGAGTTGAAGTGACATTAAAGCTGACAATTTCTGATATTACAATATGATAAATAAGCATATTATTAAATACGCTACGAATGACACAAATTTAAATTGTAATATTTTGACCAAAAAAATTATTAATACGATTATAATCCGTCAATCAAATTGTTGATCATACAATTCTTTATTGTTTCAAGTGATAATGGTGACAAAGGAGAATCCTTAACAATCATGAATCTCGCCGCTCAAGAAAATTTCAGAACAAAGATGAACTATATCTTTCATGTGGCCCCTCCACTTTCAACATAAACCATACTTCAATTTCATTCCTTTTCCTTTTTCTAATGAAATTAAGTATTTCGTCTGTCTCATATTAATAGATTATTTTAAATTAAATCAAAGAATGAAAAATTATATCAGAGATAGATATATAGTAGAATAAAACAAAAGTTCCATTTAGCAGAAATCCAGGAACACTGTTGTGAATCACGCACTTAAGATTTTATAGAATTTTGAAAATTATGTTTATGTTATTTCACGTCTCATGTTAAATATCACTGTTCTCTCTGTTCAAAAGCATACCTCAGTAGTCTTTGCTTTCTGCATAGCATGACAAGTTGCACCAGAGACCAAGAAGGAGGCTCTCAACCTATTGAGAATAGGAGTAAGTTTCTATGATGAGTGCTGTAGCCAGTTCCTTTATTGAAAACTGAGATCACGATGTCTGTTAATCCACAAAATGCGTCTGTTTTTTTCGTGGTTCTTCTGTGTTGCAGTGAGTTCGTGCAGCAAAAAGAGCTTGGACAAACAGCTAGAGAACATTGATGAAAATATTCCTGCAGCTGGTTGGCTACCACCACTTTCATCGTGTCCTGCACCTGAAACTCCCACTGAGTCTATGGAGTTTCTTGCTAGATCATGGAGCTTATCTGCTATGCAGCTCTCTAAAGCTCTCTCCTCCAATACTCATCTCAATTCTCTCAATCTTGATAAACTTTCCTTTTGTTCTTCTGAAGCTGACTTGCATGATATAAGTTCCTTAGCTTCAAAGGATTCTGTAAGTCCATGAATTCTTGAGCTTTGTCCTGAATTTTTCAATTCGTTAGTTCATGCATGCATGCATATAACCAGAATACAACATTCATTGTTGGTCATGATGACCCTTTTCCTGATAACCACATTTTATCATGTTGTCAACATGGTCTGAAATACTAATGTTACAGTTGCTTGAGAGATTACCGAGTGCTGGCACTGACAGCCCACCAATATCTCCAAGAGACAGTGAAGAAATGAAGGTATTTACTGTAGAAAAAGCTTTGATCTCTGAACTTACAATTCTAGAATAAAATTTTAGATTTTGTTTGCTTGTCGAGTTAAATAAACCTCTAGCAGGAAGCTCAAATCAAAATATTTCTATGATACTATAGTCTATAGACTAATGTCAATATACAATTTTTACCTTTAAAATCTGTCGCAGGAATTATTTTTACTTCATCAGGCACTCAATCCAGAATTCCTTTCCAGCCAACAACTGCTTAAAACAGGGGTATCTTCAGATTTAATTTCATAAAAATGTAGTGAACTTACGCAGAACTGAGGTCTTGATTATTGTTCTGTGATCTGCAGCTATACAAGAGCATAATGAGAGGCAGGACAATGGGAAGATGGTTGAAGGATCAAAAAGAGAGGAAGAAGCATGAGATCAGAACCCACAATGCTCAATTGCATGCCGCTGTATCGGTTGCAGGCGTCGCTGCTGTTGTTGCAGCAGTTACTGCTTCAAATGCGATGTCAGCGGAATTGGCAGCTACACAAAAGAAGCCTGCTTCCAAAACTTCAACTGCAATGGCATCAGCAGCAGCTCTAGTTGCATCACACTGCATCGAGATTGCGGAGGACATGGGAGCTGAGCGCGAACACATATTAACAGTTGTTAGCTCTGCAATTAATGCCAAAACTAGTGGAGATATAATGACCTTAACAGCTGGAGCAGCAACAGGTATAAGCAGAACGAATCGCAAATTTATAAGAACAAAAATTGCAGAAAGAAACTAATGCAATGAATCAATTATTTTCCATGATCAACATTACACAATACTGACCATTTAAAATTCTCTTATTGAAGCTTTAAGGGGTGCTGCCACCTTAAGAGCAAGGCTAGAAAAGGGCTGTGGAGCTACCACCTTCATGTTGAGGGAAGAAAAGGGTGAGGAAGACAAAGAATCAAACGTAACAGAAGCATTAAACTTTGTCGCTAGGGGCGGAGATCTCCTCAAACGAACAAGGAAAGGTAAATAGTTCCCATTGCACAAAAGGTTGATGTAGTGACAAAAAAAATAGCTCTCACCCGTAAAGAATAGATTATCCAGAAATTAAGAACTCATGTACCTTTGATTGCAGGAGCTCTTCACTGGAAGCAAATATCGTTCGGCATAAACTCAAATTGGCAGGTAGAAACATCAAACAAATGCAAATAAAAAAAATGATTAGCACTAAATCAATCTCTCCAGATACGTTTTTCTGCTTCAAATGAAAACACTTTCAAGGAATTTTTAAAATAGTAATGGAAAATTATACATCAAAAGTCATTTCTTTCATTTTGTTTAATTCCCTCTGAATAACAATGATTTTCAGTACCAGCTCAACATTTCTTCCAACAGGTGGTAGCTAAATTGAAAAGCAAACACATGGGAGGAACATTCACAAAGAAGAAGAAGTGTAAGCTAAACCTGACATGTGAAACTAATATAATACCTTTGTCTTTTCATGTAAACTGATTCAAGCACTTTGATTGCAGTTGTAGTCTCTGCAGTATACAATGACATTCCAAAATGGCCAGGACGCGAGAGAGAAGACTTTGGCGAGCAAAGAGATTACTTCGCGATAGAAACAGCTGAAAGAACAATAGAGTTTGAATGCAGAAATAGAACAGAAAAAAAGATGTGGACTGAGGGGATTCAGCTTATGCTGAACCTCCGCTCTAACACAACATCGATCTGAAAGTTGCCCTTTCCCTAGTTATGTAGCTCACATCTGAATTCCAATGGTTTGATTCAAGGAATGGATGCTCTAATAACAATGTTTCATTTACAAAGAAAAAAGTGTTCTCCCTTTAGGGTGGAGATATGAATGTAATCAATGTAGGATAGAAGACACAAGGCTAGAACACTTCCACTGGTGATTTCTTCTGCAAATAATTAAAGGTTTTTCTTCCAGGAAGCAGCACAGATTATGTAGGATTTTCAGCAGGGCTTAAAGGGGTGTTGCAGCTTGATACTCTCTGGTCATTCCAATTCCCTGATAAAATCGGCATTGTCAACAAAGACCTACAGAGAGAGCCAGTGGAAAATAGGTGAAAAAAAAAAGAAAGAAAGATTGGCCTGCCTGTAAGAGACTAATGCTTCGAAGTAAACCATTTGTTCTACTTTTATTAAGATCATGTTGAAGTGACTAAATTGAAAATCCATGTAAATTGTCCAGTAACAACAATATCATTCAAAAAAAATTAGGCTCGTCAGCCTCTCTTCCTGATTTACACTACTAGTAGGAAATTGCAAGCTCAGAATTGTCATATAGGCCAGAATTATCTACTATACCACTTTAATAAATCTTAAAACCTCATAAGGGGAGTTTTGGTGATGGAACTTTATAGGGAAATCGTTTGAGGACTGTAACCAAGTTCAAGGTGAACTTTAAACAGTTGGAAATAAGAAAACGTACTGTTTTCCAGCCATCTGGATCCAAGCAGGCAGTAATCTTGGTGTTAATGCCTGGCACAGGCCCCGGTTCGAAAGTAATTGTTCCTCCAGAGAGTTTGATTGCTTCTGCTGTCTTATAGACGTCCTGTGTGCTTATTGCAATCTGTTAAACAATGAAAATTTTCATCTCATACTGTAACATACGATAAACCCAGATATGAGACAAATTAAACTGTTCAACAAGAAAATGTTGGACGAGAAAGAGAATCCACACCTGTGCATAACCATTCCCTTTGTCATATTCTTTTACCCCGTAGTTATAAGTGAGTTCCACAACTGTATTTTTATCTTCAGGTCCGTAGCCCATAAAGGCTACCGTACACTGAGGACAGAGGTAAACGAACCTCAGAATGGTGAACAATATGCAGAATATGGCTTAAATACATCAAGAAAAAAAGATAAAACAAGACAGAAGATGACTTGAAGAACTACTTGTTGCATGGAATATAGGAAATCAAAGAGTGTGGTTGTAATGAACATCATTATTAGCCATAATTACACAATAAGTTCATGGCAGCAACAAACTTACCTTGTTCTCAGGATCATCTCTTTTGCGAAGAAGCTCCATGCCAAAAGCCTTCAAATTCAGTGAAACAGCACATCAGAATTCCATCCAACATAAACTTATAGATAAATATAATATTAAACTTAATGAATGTATCCAATCGTCGACACACAGGGTTCTGCTTACCTTCTTGTAGAAATTTATGGCACGGTCAAGATCTCCTACTCGTAGCATCACTTGGCAAAAGGGTTCAGGTGTAGGTCCTCTTTGCAAAAGTTCAAAGTTATAACCATCTGGGTCTTGTACAAAAGCACTAATCATATTCCCACCTTTGGCAGGTCCAGGTTCTCTAGTTACCTTGCCCCCCTTAGCCTTTACAAGATCAACTGCCTGTGCAATCTACATAATTGGGAAGATTAGTGCCAAAGACTAAACTTGTCAAATGCTTGATCTTCTCCTTCAGTACAAAGTTCAAAATTTGCAATAAAAATGCAAAGCAAGGCTAATGAAACATACAGGTGGAATTAAGGAAATGGCCTTTCAATCCATTTAATCCCCCTTCAGGTTGAGTAGAGAAGTGTAATTTTATAGAACTGTCCAAATCATATGCTTTTGGAAGTGTTTTAAGATTGCATTTGAGAAAGTAAGCATTCATTCAAGAAAGAGTAAGCATTCATTCAAGAAAGAGTGACTTACATCTTCCACCACAATTCCAAAATGGCCAAATCCTTTTCCAATGTCGTATTTATTGACTCCGTAATCTGCAGAATTCATAAACAAAAACCCAATTGAGAAAGAAAAATAAAATCAAAACATCCAAAATCAAATGAAAGACCACAACAAGAACAGGAGTTCAAAAACTGCTAAACTGATATCTGAATATATAAAGTTATAGCTGAAAAATCAGCATTTTCAGTGGTGCACCCGTCCAAGGTACCTTGACCATGCCTATGCACACCTTTAGCAACGCTGTCAAAGAATGCGACTTACTGTAAGTAAGCTCCACCGCAAAATTAGATTCCTCAGGTCCATATCCAAGAAATGCATTTGAGTAGCTTTCCTCTGGAATATCACGTCTTCTTAAAACCTTCATCCCTAGGCACTCTGTATAAAACCTGCAGACAATTAAGTATCAAAACGTGACACTGTTACAGCAATTGTCCACAAGAACAATGACACCATTAAAATACTAATATTCAGTGTGAAAAAATGAGGAAGAAATTGAGCATACTTTATAGTCTTATCCAAGTCACCAACACGATAAACAACGTGAAGCATTCTTCTTTTATCAAATTTAGTCCATTGCAATGTGCTTTCGTCAGCAACTGCAGCATTTGCCGATGCAGTGTTTCCAGACATGTTTGATTCCTTTGTATTTTCCTCTAATAACTTGGACCTTCTTGTACCTAGAAATTGTGACTGAGGAATCACTGGATCACCAACCCAACCATTAGTGCTAGAAAAAGAGTCATGCCATTACTTTACTTAAAGATACATATAACATACTGAAGCATCACTTAAAGATATATAACATACTGAAGCATTAATTATTGCTTAGATGTCAAATTTTGGTAGATTGTAAGACTAAAACAGAAAAGCAGAGAATTAAGGCATAAAAATTATAAGCATGTTATAAAGAAAACAATCCTATGAACGCGTCATTTCGTGAAGTTTACTAGCAAATGGAAAATTCCACCAAGACCTATGCTGAGTGAACCTGTTAGCTGTGTTGGTGCTAATGGAAATTGTTCAAAATTTTCCTTATCAACAATCTAGTGATACATTACACACTTGAAGGTTAGTAATGCAGCCTCATAACAACAAACAGTAAAACACCATCCTCATTAACTGATATCTAGCTATATTCTTGAAAAAATATGCGACCAACAAAAGAAGAGTTAAACCCAAATAGGTCTATGAACCACTGGATTCATAAACTTGGCAATGACAGTACAGTACTTTACTTTGTTTCTCCTATCAAGTAGCCAGTAATTATCACTTAAAGAATGCAATTTAATGAAAAATATATCTCACTATTAAATCCCAAACAGCATCTACGACGAGATAAATCAAATGACGCAATTCTACAAGTTATATATCAATTGTGCAGACAACACAGAAGCTTAAAAAAGCCAAACCAACATTACATTATCCTTTATATGTTTTTTTTTTTTGAGGAACCAAATGTGAAATTCTAGCAGTTGGAGCAAGACTAACAATGAAACCAATAAAAGGAAAGAAAAAGAGAAAGTGTTATTGTGAATAAAAATTTACCAGTGCCAAGTTGAAAGAGTGCCAGTCTGCGAGAAGTGTTGTGAGAGGCGACACAAATACTAATGGCATTGCTGTATGGAGAGCAAAGCTTGAAAGAAGTTGGAGGAAAATATGGAGTAGTTGAGAGACTTATAAAAGAAGAACAAGGTAGTGGCCGTGCTGCTAATGCTCTTACCATCTCTCTTCAACTACAGATTATTTTCACCAATTTGAGTTTTGGGTTACGAGTTATGAGGTTATCTACATTGAAAATGGGTTTAATCGGGAGTGTAGCCACCAACCATCCACCATTTCGAACTACGTAACTCGCTTGCCCCAACTCCACCATTTAGGTTGCTTTCAATTAACCCATTAAATTAACGCCTCAACACATAAATCAGCCCTTGATAATAATTATACATCCAGCATCTTCAACCGATTTCGTATTTTTTCAGCCCTCTCAATTTTTAAAATCATTGCATTTAAATACAAAAATTAACACCGGTAGTTTTTTTTGTTAATTTTTATCCTCTCAATCCCTAGAATTCTAAGTACATAATAACATATTTTGTATTGCATACAAAATAACATATTTTGTATTCTTTCAGCCCATAAACTTCTAAATACAAAATATTTAATAAAAAAATCATGACATTTTGATAAATAATAATATTGTCTAAAATATTTTAGACATATTTTAAATCATAACACTACTAATATTCACCCCTTTAATTCATACATTCTCTCTTTAATTTAATACAATATTAATTAATTATATATATTAGTTTTTTTCTTACACAATTAGTTATTCTCTTTCTTTTTAATTTACTTATTATTTATAAATTCATTTTTTCCATCATTTTTTATTTTTTTGTATTGATTTTCCTCTTTTCATTCTCTTTCTGAACAAAACAAGAATTAGGTAATATTCAGATATGTTCAATTATATTTTTATATATTTTCAAAACTTTGCTTGTTTTGAACACATGAAAACATCATTGAACATTTCAATGATCATCAAATGATTTGATCTGCTTTAATATTTATTTGAAATATTATAAATATTTTTTTTAAGAGTTTGTGTTTTTTTGTTAGCATTGAATATAAATATATATTAATGTACATCACACGAACATCAATGTTCAAATTGTATTATTTTTTATTATGGCATTTTTAAATTTAGTGTTCAATGAACATTAATGGACATAAATGAACGTAATTTATAATCAATGTTAAAAAAATAATGTAGTTGTTTGTTGTTGTGTAATTAATCAAATTTTCATAATCATGTTCACTAATGTTTATCAGTTTTAAAATATTTTTAAAAAATCTTAAAATCAAATCATTGATAATCATTGAAATATTTAATAATGTCCATTTTGTGTTCATATATGTTTAAAACATATGAAGTTCTATATAAATATTTAAAACATACGTAAATATATTTGAACATTACTTCATTGTTCTCTTGATCGAAACGACAATGTAAAAAAGAAAAAAATCAATATGAAAGTAAAAAAAAATAAAAATAAATAAACTCACAATTAGCAATTGAATTAAAAAAGAAAAGAAAAAAATTAATTATGAGAGATAAAAAAATCAATTGCAATTAATATATATATATATATATGTAAGTTGTAAATGTTAAATAAGAGAGCGACATACAAAATTAGTGAGAGTGTATATTTTTGTACATTTAAATTAAAATCGGAGACATTTACAAAAAAAAATTGACATTCAAACATATAAACATATATATAAAATGATGGTAAACATGTTCCAAAAAAAATCAATGGTAGATGTTCTACTTTTTATCTTTTCTTAATATTTATGCATGTAATCAACTTATATAAACGTCACCATGTTCTCTAATAAGTTGACAAATTAACATGCTAACCGTTGAATGTTTATTTGATGTATATTTAATTTATAGATCATAAATATTGATAGAACTTTTGTAGGTTAGTTTTGTGAAAATATACATATTATCATATCTCTCAACACAAAATCAATTGACTATATGATTTATATTCTATATCATCATAAAGAACTTCATACTCTTTTATTTTTCTAATTTGGGATATATTCTCAATGTTAGTGTAAGTCCTAGCTCAATCCATTGTTTGTAACTTTTATTATTGAGTAATAAAATTATGAGGCATTATTTTATCACATCATATATTAACATGTGGTATATGTTTGATAAAATATCCAAGAATGTTAATTAAACACTTGAGGTATCAAGGTTGAGGACTTTGATAGTAGAACCTGAAAGTTTTGAGATTAACATTCTAAATGTTCCTAGTCACTTGTTTATATGGGAATAGAAATGAATTAAGACTAGTATATACTTTATAGATGATCATGTTCTACGGGTCATAGATATTTGAGATATCTAGCAAAGTGCATAGGTATAATGTAAAGCATTATACTTGGAGAGCGATCACCATTTGCAATGTCAAATGTTATCCTTAGATTGGAAATCATTGTGTCTCTTGTTGTGATTTTTAGTGTACTTTGACATATGTCTAACGTGGCCGTAAAAGGTTGACAAGTATGAGTATGATTGGGCATGTTACAAATCATAATTGAGAGCAGAAGTGAAGTGAAGGGATTGACCCTCTCAATGAGAGATGATATCACTGCCCGCTTGATAGGCAAGATTGGGAAGAGTGTGGCCGCACCCAAATGAAATGATTAAGTCATTTATTCGAACTTATCAATTTTGTCATAGAGATCAAGAAAAGTGATTTAGTTTTAAATAAGGGTGTTAGCGACATGTCTTATGCTAAGTCAAGATATCTCGGTCAAGAGATTTATTTGAGTTGTAGTAGGGCTGCTGACACTGCTCGTCAGCTATTTAATTTGGGATGATCATAGTGTCTTACTAGAGACCGCTTATGATTTATGAGTTATTAAACTCATTACCTTTATTAAATAGTCCTACAGATCGCACGCTGATAGCGAAAAACCTAAAAGGATAATTTCGGTATTTCACCTTAGGTCAAAATCCGGTCATTGGACCGGGTTGGGCATTTGGGCCAATTTTGGTAATTGGGCCCAAGACGGATGAGAAATAATATTTCTTACATGATTTTAAGACAAAGATTATTTATTAAATATAAGAAATAAAGAGAGAAAATTTAGGAGGTATTTCTTAAATTAAGACAAGACATGTCTTAAATTAAGATAAGGATAATTAATCTTTTAATTATCCACATTGATACAAGGCTAAGGAGTTTTGTTTTTGAAAGATTTTGATTTTGAATTCAAGACTTAACAAGTCCTAAAGGCATTAGGATTGTTAAGTGATTTAACCTAGCAAAACTCTTATCTTTAAAAGCCTTTATTAGGGCTGCTCACGGGACTCGGAGATTCCCGACCCGACCCGAGGACTTGTCCCATTAGAACTGGAACCGAAAAAAATTCGTTGACTTTGACTTTTCCCGTCCCGTTCCGTCCCGTAATTTTTCTTATGGGACAGTTCTGGATCTTAAGTAATATCCATCCCGAGAACCGTCCCGTCCCGTCCCGAAGAACCGAAACTAGAACCGAAAAAATAAATATTATTATTTAAAATTATAAAATAATATAAAATGTATATTAAAAAATTAAAAAAATACA
>CANYCX010344533.1:0-16032 GCA_948193385.1 Breynia disticha f. nivosa | reverse complement strand
GGGTGGAAATGAACAATCATATTAAGAGATGCATTAGTTTTCATTCATGCCTTTCCATTGTGATATGCTCATTGTGAAAGAATGAATCTTTCAATTGATGACATGAATGAATCTTGAGATTGATGCCATGATTGTTCATATGAATTTGTGAAATCTTGTTGTGTTTTATGATGAGTGTAAGCCCTATCTATGTTCTTTGAAGGTTTGTTAATGACTTAGGACTTATATTAAATTGTGTTGTGTTAGAAATGTCATGGATTAGTGAGATAGGTTGCTATGTGATGAGCTTGTGATAAAAAATTGTGAAAGAATTGATCATCATATGAAATGTTGTTTAGGAATGTTATGGATTAAATGTGAGATGAAATGTGATATGTTGTCATGTGAAATTATATGATTTGGTTTCCTTGATATATATATATATATATATATGAAAAGTGGTGATTTAATGGTTGTAGGTTGAAGGACAACATTGTGCCATGTAAGGAAGCCAAAATTTGGCTAAGTTTGGTGGAGATCACCAGTCACGAACGTGACTGTTGCCAGTCATGATCATGACTAGCTTTCTGGTCACCAATTCTGGTGCAAGAAACCAGTCGCGAACGTGACTGATGACAGTCACGATCGTGATTGGGCTTCTGGACACAAAGGGTTAGGTTTTGAGCTAGGGTTTTCAAGGGTTTTGATAGGGTTTGATGAGTCACGAACGTGACCCATGATAGCCACGAACGTGACTGTCAATCTGACCCTCAAAGTGCTGAAAATTAAGGGAGTCACGAACGTGGCTGGATCAACCACGATCGTGACTGCCCATCTGCTTGGCTGAACACTTGGATTTTATTGTGTTCATGAGTATTTCCTTTGTGTTCATAAGTGTGAGATTATGTTCGTAAATGTTCAAACATGTACAAATGTGTGATTTATGTTTCCTTATATAAATTGTGCTCTTGTGTCTAAAATAGTATGATCTTATTGTTGAATGAAGTTTGAACATTGGATTGCTATCTCTATGAATGAAGATATGAATGTAAGAGATATGTGAATGAATGTATTTGTGAATGCCAATGGTATAGGAAAGTTGTCCATTTGGTAAGTGTGGCTTATTGAGTTTCGTGATTCATGGTGTTTTATACCTGCCGTGTGGGCAGGAATTTGAAGGGAAGAATTTTTGGACGAGAATGTAGTCACTCTGTTGCTTGGACTTAGACGTTTCAAAGTGAAGAACCGAGGTTGGCTGTGCACTGCACTAGAGTTGATTTTCTATGTACGTGATATGGCATACATAGTGCATACTTGTATTTTGTTAGGTTATTATCGAAATGTGATCACTTGGATTCCTTTTCTTTCATAACCTTAACCATTTTGTACACCTCAATCTTTTGAGAGCGTGATACTTCACAAACCTTGTATATTTTTATGAAATGTAATGCAAATATAAATTTTTACCAATTATTTCTTAATTGTCTTTATTTCAAATTTTGATTTCCAAGTTCGAGTATCACTTCGCAAAACAGGGAAAGAATATATTTAATTGAAAGTGGTTGTATCGACCTAAAAATTTCCATTTTATTAAATTTAAAATAAAATACCTAGGAAATGTGAGTAAATTTTTCGCAAATTATCTAATATAATAATCAGAGTTTTGTTGAGTCGAGCGTAAAAGAAGATAATGAAGTGAGTAGCCAAAAAGGGCAAAACCGTCCAATCGGATAGCATTTATATGTTAGCTCTTTTTCCTTTCCATATACATATATATATATATATATATATATATATATATCTCTACACTTCTCCTTTTCATATTCTCTCTCTTTCCAAAAGCTCTAAACCATAAACACCATTTTTCCTCTGAAAACCTACTATTTGAAAGGTTCGGAATCGGACGGTGATCGAGTTTTGGTAAGTAATTATCATCATTTATCCCGTTTTTGTTCCTTAACCCTAACTTTCTAACGTAATATCTTTTTCGTTTGAACTTTGATTTGAGCAAATGATAGCTCATTTGAAAGCTTAACATATATACTATCTATTAGTAACCATTTTTGGTGTTAAATCGTGTGTTAGGTGTCCAAAATCGGAGTTAGAAAGCCTACCTTGAAAAGTGACGAGTTTGGGGTTTTTCTTGACCGGAAGTTTTCTGCGTTTCGTTGCTTGGGTAACCTTGTTTGGCATTCATTGATTTTGTTTCCAATGTCAATTTAATTAGGTGTTGTTTATTGAGGGAGATGGATGCAAAAGTAAGAAAGTGTTTAAGGTTTTTGGAAGGGAAAGGTAGGAAATAAGATGTTAATCATAGGTGGGAGCGTAAGAATCATAAAATTTTACCTAATTGAACTTGTGGAAACATTAATGAAGGTTGGTGGAAAGAAATAAATATGGTGGTTAGGGAAACATATTAGGTAAGGGAAAATTTATGGAGGGAAAGAGAGATAGGAATAATACATTGAAAGAACATGCATGTGGTAAAGCATTCTTATTAATTGATACATTTTTATGAATGTTAGGTTAATGATAAATTATGATATTGTATTATAGGAGGACCAAATCACGGTGAGGGAGGTTCCTAACTGAGTCATTAGACAATTCTTATGAGGTAAGTAACACGAATGCAACCATCCTTGTGTGTATAATATTGTGGACCATCTGTTTGTTTTGATTGTTGGTTTGGATTGATTTTAGGTTGGTTGTAAGTGTATGATGTTGTTGTAACTTGTTTAAATTGGTTGTTTGACGTGGCTTGATTTTGAATTGTTGTGGTGATTTGTCCTTATGTGATTGCTTATATAAATAGCGATGTTGAGGTTGTGTGATCATTGATGGTTGAATTAAATATTGATCTTAGAGTATATTATGTTGAATTGTATGAATGCATGATTGGTGGCATGAGTTATGCACAAAACATTCATGCATCGGGCTCTTAGTAAGCATATTTAATTAAAGAACAAAGGCTCTTAGTGAGCAAGATTAATGAGGGAGTGATTATGACACTTAGTGTGCAAATTATGGTGCTTAGTGCACAATATTACGGGTAGTACATAACAAATGCTACACCGGGCACAGTGATTAAATATTCGATACATAGACGTGTGTACGGATGTGCCGGGCCAAAACAGGGTGATAATAAGGCCAAAACAGGGCGTAAATGTGGATATCCAACTTTATAACCAAAACTCCCGGCCAAAAGGCCCGTTTGCAAACGTCAGTGGTATGGCCAAAATAGGGCGTGAACTAAAACCAAATTGAAATCATGATTGATTATATAAGGATGTATTAGGAATCATACATTCACATCGTTATGCCGCATAAATGTTTAGAATCGAGTTGAATATATGTCAATTTGATATGTTTTATGGAAGTAGTGTATAATATATGAATTGAATGTTGGTTGATGTGGAATGGATCATGTTGTATGATTCGGCATGCTTTGTTGTTGATTTGATAAAAGTCGAGATGTGATTATGAGTTAAATTATGTAAGATTGGTTGTATGTGATGTGGAGTTTGATTTATGAAGGAATCTTGAAAAGGTGTAGTGTTATTTGGTGTTTTTGCCAGGGAATCCGGATCCACGGGGTGTGGCAGCAAAGTACGCGCTCGCCGCGATCACGCATACTTTGCAAGCTACCACACGTTTGTTTGTACCAAGACTACGCGCGGTGGTAGCGACAACGCATAGTATTCTACCACAGCGCATAGTCTGGGTTGAATCCACGTGTATCTCTGAGTTTCGGATGTTTTGGTTAAGGTTTATACCTTATACTTAAAGGATTTGAGTGTATGTTTATATTGTGATTAATGGATGGTATAACACAAAGTTAATTAAGATTTTGATCTTGTTATGAAATGATTTGTCTGTGAATAAATTAAATATGGATGGTTGTCTATGTCGGTAAGTGTTGCTTATTGACTCTCGCAACTCACTGCATTTTATGCCTGCCGTGTCGGCAGGGACTTAAGGGGATATCTTGGACATGGAGGTGTCAAGCCTTTTGGTGCTCTGACTCAGATAAGAAGACTGAAGAACTAAGGTGGGCTATGCACTAGGGTTTTTCTCTTACATGACTTTCAAACTATTGTATTTGAAATTTAGTGCACATATTCATTTTGTAGGGTTATGCTTGAAACGGGATCCATTCGATTTCTTTTCTTGTATAACCATAGTAAATTTTTTTTTGTAAAATGTTGTAAGTTTTATTTCAGTAATGAAAGGTATTGTATATATATTATATATATTTGAATGTGTGTGGTAAAAGGCTCACGAGCATATTTTAAACTTCTATTTGATAAACTTATGATGTCCAAATACGAATATCACCTCAAAAGAATTGATATAATAATATAGGGTGGTAGTCGAATTTGGGGGTGACAGTGGTAGTCGAATTTGGGGAACACATTTATTAGTATTAGAGCCTAGGTTGTAAAAACCTCGATTCCTGAAAGGATGGTTTTTGAAATCATGCATAATCCCAAGTTGTTTGTTTTCAAATGTATGCATGCTAGATTTGGGAATGTGTATGGTCTTTTCAAGTTATTTTAATAAAAGTCCTTTTTCATTCATGTTTTAGAAATAGAGGAGGGACAAGGAGATAGTGCACACAAAGCCGACGGTTCTCTCGAGTCGGTACAAGGGAATACGAATGTTCATAATGCCAGTGAACAAGCATCGTCCAACCCTCAATCACAAGCTCAGGCTTAGCCTCTGGCTGTCCAACAACTCTTAGACATGATAGGGGCAACTGTGAGGGAGCAATTACCTCGATCAGAGGTTAGAAATTGATCGGAATTATGAGAAAATCAGAAAGCTTGGAGGAAATCCTTTCTCCGGCACCACTGGTCCCTCTGTTGTTGAAGATTGGCCGAGGACACAGAGAGGGTCCTAAGGAGGATGAACTACACCTCAGTGAAGAAAGTTCTATACGCTACATCCTTGCTGGGGGTGAAGCAATTAACTGGTGGGAAATGGTCCCGGGAAGCTTAATTGAACCTCTCACCATGATGTCGGAGGAATTTCAAAAGGTCTTTGTTGAGAAGTACACCCCACCGGTGTACAGGAGGGAGAAGAAGGCGGAGTTTCTGAAGTTAGAACAGGGAGATCTTTCTGTAGCCGACTATGAAGTTAAGTTCACCCGTCTCTCGAGGTATACGCCCGAAGAAGTGGCAACCGACGAGGCTAAGAGAGATCATTTTGAGGGTGGATTAAACGGGGAGTCTTCTATTAGCAGTTCAACCCCCTAGTTACTCAGCTCTACTGACCACAACATTACGAGCAGAGAAAGCTCTCTAGGCAGAGAAGTCTCCAGAGGCTAAGAAGGGCAAACATGAGGGGAGCTCTGGTGGGGTAAAGAGTTATAGTTCTCAAGGGTCTGGAGTGACCAAATCCAAAAAAATTAGCGGCAGAGGAGCGGGCTTTGCAGGGAGACGTTTCTCTAGGTACAGCGAAAGGAGTGTGTCTGATGGCAGGAAGAAGGTAGATATGGTCTGCTACTATTATCGGAGAAGGGGGCATATTGTGAAAGATTGTTACCAGAAGAGAGATGATGAAGCCAGGGTTCAATGCTCCTAGAGCAGTGTAGGGGATAATCAGAGGAGCGTTATTGGAAATAGAGGAAGAGGTGCACATCTCGGGAGGGGTGGATCACACTCAAAAAGTTCCCGGCCTAATCGACCACCAGCACCAGCAGCACCTCAGTCCAGGGTTTATGCTATAGTCCGAGCAGATGCGGTGGATGACCCTAATGTCATTTCTGGTGCTATTTACATTTCAGGTCTTCCTACTAATATTCTCATAGATTCTGGTGCATCATGTTCATTCATTGATTATGATTATGCATTGAAATTTAAGGTGGGGGTAGAGGTGTTAGATTATGTTATAGAGGTGTCGATGCCATCTGGGGAAGTAGTAAGGGTGAAAAAGGCGGTGAAATCTTTCCCAATAGTGATAGGTAACTGTGAATTCCATGTGGACTTTGTGGTAATCTATTTAGAGAATTTTGGATTGATTTTGGGCAAGGACTGGCTCTCGAAATATATAGCCATGGTGGATTGTTTCTCGAAAGAGGTGTTCATTGAGGTTGATGGGCGGAAGGAAATATTATTCATAGGAGATAAAAGGGTCGTACCCTCTTATCTGATATCCGTTGTACAAGCGAGCTGGAAGAAAGAAGGGTGCGAGGCATACCTTGCTAGTGTGAAAGACACTACAAAAACTAGTGTGAGAGTGTCAGAAGTGCCAGTAGTGGGTGAATACCCAGACATTTTTCTAGAAGATCTTTCCAGACTACCTCTTAGTCGGGAAGTAGATTTTGAAATAGAAACTGTATCGGGAACAACTCTGATATCAATAGCACCCTATCGAATGGCTCCAGTTGAATTGAAGGAGCTGAAGAAGCAATTGGAAGAATTTCTCGAAAAGGGGTTCATTCGACCGAGTATTTCTCCCTGTGGAGCGCCAGTTTTTTCGTGAAAAAGAAGAATGGGAGTATGCGGTTGTGTATTGACTACCGCCAGCTAAAATGGGTAACAATAAAGAATAAATATCTATTGGTCAGAATTGATGATCTGCTGGATCATTTGAAGGGCACAGTGGTGTTCTCAAAAATTGACTTAAGGTTGGGATACTGGCAATTGAGAGTGGAGGATAAGTCAATACCGAATACGACATTCAGGACTATGTATGGCCACCTTGAATTCACAGTGATGCCATTCGGATTGACTAACGCTCCATGAGCGTTTATGTCTTTAATGGACAAAATGTTCCAACCCTATTTGGATAGTTTTGTGTTGGTTTTCATTGACGACATTCTCATCTATTTGAAGAGTCGAGGTGAGCATGAAGAGCATCTTCGGGTGGTGTTGTAAATATTAAGGAATAGACTGATGTATGCAAAGTTCTCTAAGTGTGAATTCTGGCTTGAAGAGGTTGCATTTCTAGGCAATGTGATCACTCCACATGGTGTTTAGCCAGATCCATCGAAGATCAAAGTAGGGGACGAGTGGAAAACTCCTAAGAATGTAACGAAGATTCAGAGTTTTCTAGGTTTAGGAGGCTACTATCGGAGCTTCATTCAGGATTTCTCAATTCTAGCGAGACCTTTGACTTTCTTGCTGAAGAAAAATGCTAATTTTGAGTGGAGTGAAAAATGCTAGAGGAGTTTTGAAGAGATTAAGGAGAGGTTGACAGAGGCTCCAGTATTGACTTTGCCGTCGGAAGATGGTGGGTTTAGGAGGTGTGTTGATGAAAAATAGTAAAGTGATGACACATACATCGAGGTAGTTGAGGCCACACGAGCTGAATTACCCAACGCACGATTTGGAGCTGGCAGTGATAATTCACACTATAAAGACTTGAAGGCATTAACTATATGGTGAAACCTTCAAGATCTTTGCCGATAATAAAAGCTTGAAGTATATAACCACCCAGAAGGAGTTAAATCTTAGACAATAGAGGTGGATTGAACTACTGAAAGATTATGATTGCTCGATGGAATATCATCCGGGCAAAGCTAATGTGGTGGCCGACGCTTTAAGTAGGAAATCACAGATAAAGGGTGATGCCATTGCTTATAATGTGGAATCATTGTTTGCGATACCGGATTTGCAGGTAGAACTCCAAGTGATTGAGGAAGGGTTACTGGAAAACATATCAGTGAGACCGATACTGCGAGAGCGAATAATGGAGAAGCAAATGGAGGATGAGAAATTTGTGCAGGCCAGGAAGAAAGTGGAAAGAGGTAGAGACACTCCGTATGAATTGGATGATCAAGGAATCCTGTACTACAGGAAGAGACTCTGTGTGACAAATTTGCCAAAGCTCAAGGAGGAAATTTTGCAGGAAGCACATTCTTCGCGATACTCAGTGCACCCAGGTAGTACCAAGATGTATAGGGATTTGAAACAGCTATATTGGTGGCCTGGTATGAAGAGACAAATTGTAAAGTTTGTAGCAAAGTGTCTGAGCTGTCAGCAGATTAAAGCTAAACATCAAGCTCCAGCTGGAAAGCTTCATTCTTTGGCTATTCTAGAATGGAAATGGGAGCGGATAACAACGGATTTTATCGTTGGTTTGCCTAGAACATTCCAGAAAAACAATGCAGTATGGGTTATAGTGGACAGATTGATGAAGTTTGCACATTTTCTAGCAATCAGACAGAATGATTCTTTGGATAAATTGGCAGAGAAGTACGTTGCAGAAGTGGTTAGACTGCATGGAGTTCCAGTTTCAATTGTTTCTGATCGAGATCCTCCGTTTAATTCACATTTTTGGGGTCGTTTGTAAGAAACAATGGGTACGAGACTGAAATTTAGTACAACTTTTCATCCTCAGACAGATGGACAGTCTGAGCGAACGATACAAACTCTCCAAGACATGATGAGAGCCTGTATTTTTTAGTTCAGAGTCAACTGGGATGAACACTTGGCACTGATAGAGTTTGCATATAATAACAGCTATCATTCTAGTATTGGAATGACACCGTACGAGGCTTTGTATGGCAGAAAGTGTCGAAGCCTGGTATTTTTGGATGTCGAGGGTCTAAGACAGATTGAAGGACCAGAATTGGTACAACAAACGGTGGAAAAGGTTCAAGTGATCAAGAAATGTATTAAGGCTGCCCAAAACTGACAGAAGAGTTATACGGATAAACATCGGCAGGACATCACCTATAAGGTAGGTGAGAAAGTTTTCCTAAAAGTGTCGCCTTGGAGGGGAGTTCTAAGATTCGGGAAGAGCGGGAAGCTAAGTCCTAGGTTCATTAGCCCTTTTGAGATTGTGAAAATGGTAGGACCTTTGGCTTACCACGATTACTGGATGAACTTTCAATATTACATGATGTTTTTTGCGTGAGCATGTTAAGGCGGTATAGATCCGATCCGAGTCACCTGATTAAGGAAACCGAAGTGGAGATATCAGAGGACATGACCTATAAAGAAGAACCAGTGGAAATCCTGGATAGGATGGTTCGTAAGTTGAGAAACAAGGAAATTCCGATGGTAAAGGTAAAGTGGAGTTTCCATTCTCCGAAAGAAACGATCTGGGAAGTCGAAGGGGAGATGCGCATACGCTATCCTCATTTATTTCCAGATACAGGTGCGACTTAAATTTCGAGGACAAATTTTCTTAAGGGGGGTATAGCTGTAATGCCCTCAATTTTTCTTTTAATTAAAATTTAAATTAAAAAACGTACGAAAAATATGAATAAATTTTTCGCAAAAGGTTTAAAATAAAATTCGGTGGAAGGTGAGTGTTAGACATTAGAAGGAAAAAAGAATTGGGATTAGTGAACCGAGCAGAAAACATGATTACGAACGAATAGGGTGAATTAAAAACCCATAGGGGCATAATTGTCCAAACCACTTAATATATACATATATACTTAGTGTTCTTCAATGACCACACACATACTCTCGTCTTCTTCCATATTTATCTCTACGTCAAAAACCCTAACTACCATCTTGACTTACCAAACTCTAGTACTAAGAAGTTCCGAAATGGTCGGAAGTTAAATATCAGTAAGTTCTCTTCAATTGTTCTTGTAAATTTCGTTATTTCTTCTAACCTAGTTTTCTGACCATATATTTCTTCCGTTTAAGCTCCGATTTGAGCAAATGATACCTCATTGGAAAGCTTAACATGTATACTACCTGTTAGTAACCATATTTTGTGTTAATTTGTGGTTTAGGGGCCTGAAATCGTAGAAACAAAGCAACCCCAACAAAGTGACGAATTTAGGTTTCTGTGACCGAAGTTCTTTTCCAAGTTTCGTCGCTTAGGTAAACTTCTTTGCAGTTCATTGATAGTGTTTCGATTATCAATTTGTTTGGGTAATGAATGTTGAGGTAGGTTGAGGTAAGGGTAGGAAAATGGTTAGAATTTGGGAAAGGAAATTAGAGATAAGGGTGTTCAGGGTATAGTAGAGTGTAAAAAACGTTCTAACCAACCTAAATAAACTTATTTAGAACGATTGGAACATTAATGAAGGTTGGTGTATGTAGGTGAAGAATTAATGAGGTAGTTAGGGAAGAATATTAATGAGGTTAAAAAGAATATTAATGATGAGGAGAGAGAAATGAAGGGAAAGTGAACTATATAAAAACATATGCATATAATAATAAATAGGCTTTCATGTTTACATAAATATATACACATGGAATTGATATGAGTTCATAATGTGTATAATAGGGAATTTGAATCACAGTGAGGGAGGTTCATGACCAAATTGTTAGGTGATTCTTCTGAGGTAAGCAACACGAATGCAACTTTCCTTGGTTTGTATGTTTTCTTGTAAGAACATGTGTGTTACTTGTGTGAATATATGTTGATACATGACTATGAAGTATCTTGATTAGACGCAAGATTGATGATTGAATTGTCTGTGGGGGATTGAATTGGATGATGTAGTTGGAATACCCTGTGTGATGTGATAAGTTGTATTTTTATGCTGTTGGCTATGCTAGTGTTGTGATGAGATTGTTGATGGTTAAAGGTTGAGTTACATTTGATGTTAAAACATAACATGAGTAAACTGTTTATGCATGATTGGAGTTGCATGGGTTGTGCATATAGCATTCATGCATTTGGGCTCATGGGGAGCATATGTAATAAAATAAAAGGGCACTTAGTGTGCATGATGAGGGAGTGGTTATGGCACTTAGTGTGAAATTTACGAGCGCTTAGTGCGCAAAACAAAGATACGAGTACTATATATCAAATGCTACACCGAGGCACAATGGTAAAATGCTAGGTGCACAGATGTGTGTACGAGCGTGCCAACATTTATGGGAACTTAGTGTGCAAACTATGGGCACTTAGTGCGCAAGATTATTATAGATCAATATTTATAACCATATACTCTCGGCCGAAAGGCCCGTTTGCAAACATCAAATAATAAGGCCAATTAAGGGCGGAAATGAACAATCATGTTAAGAGATGCATTAGTTTTCATTCATGCCTTTCCATTGTGATATGCTCATTATGAAAGAATGAATCTTGCGATTGATGCCATGAATGAATCTTGAGATTGATGCCATGATTGTTCATATGAATTTGTGAAATCTTGTTTTGTTGTATGATGAGTGTAAGCCCTATCTATGTTCTTTGAAGGTTTGTTAATGAATTAGGACTTATATTAAATTGTGTTGTGTTAGAAATGTCATGGATTAGTGAGATAAGTTGCTATGTGATGAGCTTGTGATAAAAATTTGTGAAAGAATTGATCATCATATGAAATGTTGTTTAGGAATGTTATGGATTAAATTTGAGATGAAATGTGATATGTTGTCATATGAAATTATATGATTTGGTTGCCTTGATATATCTAAAAAGTGGTGATTTAATGTCCATAGGTTGAAGGACAACATTATGCCATGTAAGGAAGCCAAATTTTTGCTGAGTCTAGTGGCAGATCACCAGTCATGAACGTGACTGTTGCTAGTCACGATCGTGGCTGGCTTTTTGGTCACCAATTATGGTGCAAGAAACTAATCACGAACGTGACTGATGCCAGTCACGATCATGACTGGGCTTCTGGACACAAAGGGTTAGGTTTTGGGCTAGGGTTTTCAAAGGTTTTGCTAGGGTTTGACGAGTCACGAACGTGACCCATGATAGTCACGAACGTGACTGTCAATCTGACCCTCAAAATGATAAAAATTGAGGGAGTCACGAACGTGGTTGGATCAACCACGATCGTGACTGCCCATCTGCTTGGCTGAACATGATTTTATTGTGTTTATGAGTGTTCATTTATGTTCATGAGTGTTCATTTATGTTAATGAGTATTTCCCTTGTTCATAAATATTCAGACATGTGCAAATGTGTGATTTATGTTTCCTTATATAAATTGTATTCTTTTGTCTAAAGTTGTATGATCTTATGGTTGAATGAAGTTTGAATATTGGATTGATATCTATATGAATGAAGATGTGAATGTATGAGATTATATGAATGAATGTATTTGTGAATGCCAATGGTATAGGAAAGTTGTCCATTTGGTAAGTGTGGCTTATTGAGTTTCGCGACTCATGGCGTTTTATACCTACTGTGTGGGCAAGGATTTGAAGGGAAGAATTTTTGGACGCGAAGGTAGTCACTCTGTTGCTCCGACTCAGACTTTTCGAAGTGAATAACCGAGGTGGGCTGTGCACTGCACTAGAGTTGATTTTCTATGTACATGATAGGGCATACATAGTGCATACTTGTATTTTGTTAGGTTATTATCGAAATGGGATCACTTGGATTCCTTTTCTTTCATAACCTTAACCATTTTGTACACCTCAATCTTTTGAGAGCATGATACTTCGCAAAATTTGTATATTTTTATGAAATGTAATGCAAATATAAATTTTTATCAACTATTTCTGAATTGTTTTATTTCAAATTTTGATTTCCAAGTTCGAGTATCACTTAGCGAAATAGGGAAAGAATTTGGGGGTCACATATACACTTATCAATTCATATCAAATACTCATGTCAACTAAAATTCAACAGCAACAAACATCATACATGAAACATATACACATCAGAGTCAACATCCATCTGTCAACTCACACAACATATCATCCAAACTTATTAGTAATATATCATCCAAAAACAAACACCAGAACATATAAACATATCATATTAGATAAACATGCAAGATGTGATTGATCAACTCCTAATGGCATCGGCAGAAGAGAGAATGGATCGAGTAGTATCTATCCAACCTGATTGCTACTTTACTCAACACTCTACAGACGCTATCTCTGTCAATACCTGTACCTAAAATAAAAAAGTCGCAATTGCATGAGTTGCAGGCTCAGTGAGTAATCTTTAGTTCATTTATCATTATATCGCAAATTACACAAATGTCATTTCATAAAATTACTTAGTCATCTCTCTTTTCTTAATATCATGTATAATTATATCCATATTGTGAACATTATCGAATCATGAATTCCTGTCATCCGAAGCTATAAACTTTCAGTCGAAGCTGTATACCTGTTAGTCGAAGCTGTATACTTGTCAATCGAAGCTGTATTCAATTCAGTGCTGAATGTCCTGTCAGCTGAAGCTGTAATAATATACATACATATACACACAACTAATGCTCACGCATCTGTTTGTATTTCATTTCGCATTTTGCGTACCTGTTTCATTTCAATTGTATATATACTGCCACTTTTCCATATTCATTTACACACTTATCGGTATATCCTTTTACCAACTCATAATCATTCGCAACTATACTTATAAACATACTTTTGAGCAATTTATATCAAATTCATACTCATATTTTACTTTAGCCAAATAGTCAGTTAGATTACTCACCTCCTAAGTGAAGTAGTCTGATCGATACGAGCCTAAACTCTATCCCGGTCTAACCTGTCGTCCTATAGAACAATTCATACACTTCCAATCACAATTAATTCCACTATATACACATATGCATGCTCCTAATCTTTTCCTAATCAATTCTAACTTCAATTCTTCATAAACTTATATTTAATTTTGTAATTCTTAAAGATTATATTTGTAGATTCTCGATATCGACTTAGATATCGATACCCGGCTTACTCCTAGGATTCGTTTCATTGATTTTACGACCAATTCCACCTCAATTCCACCTTTCTCTCTCTATCTCACTCTCGGTTCTCTCTCTCACTTGCTCTCTCGATTTCTCTTTCTGTTTTCCTACAAATGAGGTTTCTGTTTTTTTTAAATTCTATTATGTTGATAGGCACAGTCATGTCAACTCAGCACGTCCCGTGTTATTATCCACGTGCCAGCTCATGCTTCAATTTCCCACTTTCTTGCATGATGTACACCTTAGTACGAGCCACCCACAGTTTAGCATGGCTCGTGCTATCAGCACACCCATCATGCCGTTTAACACTCCCATCGTGTTGTTTCCAGAAAACTTGGTCCTGCTCTTCCTTATAATGATCGTGCTCATAAATTTTCCAGCCAACACGGTCTAGCACCATAGGCATGCCCCTCGTTTTGCAAGTTGAAACTTAATATTTTTCTGCAGTTTTCTGCCTAACTTCTTTTCTACTTTCTACAGTATTGTCGTGCCTTACAATTTAGCATTTCTTAATGTGTTTTATGTTCATTTAAACTTACTTTCATTAATTATTTTACTAATTATGGGGATTTAATATAGGATTGTTACAATTCTTCCCCATTAATGAATTTTGTCCTCGAAATTCTCTATCTTTGGTAACCTATCTTCCTACTAGTTACTTCTGTATACTTCTATATTCTGAATTAACATGCAATGCAATAACATAACTTAACTTTTACCTGTAAACAACTGAGGATAATCTCTTTTCATCCTATCCTCGGTCTCCCAAGTAGCATCTTCCTTGTTGTGATATTTCCAAAGAGCTTTAACCATCAGAATCTCTTTGGTTCTTAGGCGTTTAACTTTATGATCCACTTTTTGTACGGGTTCTTCAAAATAGGTTATATTTTCTGTTATCTGTACTTTTTACTCGGGTATAGTACTCGGGTATAGCATGTGTAAGATTGGATTTATACCTTCTAACCATATTGACATAAAACACATCATGTATCTGTGCCAATTCTGCAGGTAAAGCCAGTCTGTACGCTAATGGACCAATCCACTCTATCACTTCATAAGGTCCAATGCATTTAGGACTCAACTTTCCTTCATTACCAAATCGTATAATTCCTTTCCAAGGAAAAAATTTCAAAAATACCTTATTCCTAATTTGATATTCCATTTCTCTTCTATGCTGATCATAGTAACTCTTTTGTCTATCCTGTGTTGCTTTTAACTTACTCTTTATCAGCTCTACTTTTTCCATCGTTTCTTGTACGATTTCAGGTCCTTCAACTACTTCTACCCCTTATCTATCCTAGAATACTAGACTTCTAGATTTTTGTCCATATAGAGCTTCATACGATGCCATACCAATACTAATGTGATATTGATTATTGTACGTAAATTCCATCAAAGGTATGTACCTAACCCAAAAGCCCTAAAACTTCAAAACACAAGATCTTAACATCTCCTCTAGAATCTATATAGTCCTCTCACTCTGTCCATCAGTCTGTGGATGAAAGGCAGTACTAAAATGTAACTTAGTTCCCAATGCACTCTATATCTCCTGCTAAAACCTGGAAGTAAACTTTGGATCTCTATCCAACACTATAGAAACTAGAACACCATGTTGTCAAACTATCTCTCGTATATACAGTTCTGCTAACTGTTCTAAAGAGAGTCCAACTTTGATAGGTAAAAAGTGCACAAACTTAGTCAATCTATCTACAATCACCCATGTTGTGTCTTTACCCGATTGTGTTCGAGGTAAACCTATATCAAAATCTATGGTTATCCTTTCCCACTTCCTGACTGGTATAAATAATGACTGAAGTTTTCCTACTGGCACTTGATGTTCAGCTTTTACTTGCTGACATATTAGACATCTATATACAAAATTAGCCACATCCTTTCTCATATTCAACCACTAATAATGTTCTTTCAGAGAATTGAACATCTTTGTGATTCCTGAATGCATAGCGTAAGGAGCATTATGTGATTCATCCAGTATCTTTTGTCTTATAGTTTCAACCTTTGGTACACATACTCTGTGCCTAACATCAACAACTCATCAACCAATTGAAATGGAGTCTTCAACCCTTGATAAATTTGTTCAATTATCCTAATGCACTCTTCATTTTGTTTTTGTGTTGCTTGTATCTTTCTTAATAACATCGTTCGAACCATCAACTGTGTGACACCCAAATTCAACTATCATCTTATGTTGTTATATTATTTCCTACAAGATGATAATCAAATTCGGACATCATATTGTTTGAAAATAATAAGTAATGAATCGAAATTCGAAAGGAAATAAAAATACATTCATTGATAGAAATATATCTTTAAAATATTTGAGAAATATGGTTTTTAAATTCTAACCAAGGTACAAAATATTTGGGGTTATAAGAGAAAAGGAAATCGATTCAATTCCATTTCAATTATAACCATAGACTAAAAAGATATGCACTATTTCAAATCAAAACCAATCT